>KL267217.1:47337-68068 GCA_000699545.1 Podiceps cristatus
TAAATGAGTTTTTATTTTTTTTTTTTCCTTTTTTTTTTTTTTTTTTTTTTTTTTTTTTAAGCTGAGTACCCAACAGAACAAGCAAACTTGGTGCCCCCCAGCATAAATGTGTAACACAGTCTTCAAGGCACATCATTGTTATCCATATAGATCTTACTTTTGTAACTTGTGTCCCTGTAAAATACGATGTGAACTAGTCTAACCACTATCTGCCTGCATCTCACCACAGGTTCATATGACTTATAGTGACCTCGTATGGGGCTCCCAAGTTGTAGAAAACATGAAAAATATAACTCTCTTTGAACTCGCTGAGTGGTTGAAATGTTACTGCCTGTGGAGATGGTGTAAGGTCCAAGCCTGGCAACTGCTGAGACTAAAAGAAACACTTTCTATTGATTTCATTAGATACAGATAACAATACTGAAAATTGCAGTATTAACAATTTCAGCTGAAGCATTTCATACAAGAAAATTGACTGAGGTTGGTTAACCGAGAACTCTTGTGATGATCTGGGCCTGTGGTGTAGCACGTAGTATCAGTTGCTGTTAATTTAAGTATAGGAGAGGGTTTCCTGCTTTCTAGTGCCTTCCCTTGGTCACTGGATCTAAATCAGTCTTGGAGCAGTGCAGGTGCTGCTCTTTACCCCGTGTTCAGAGCCACTGCAGAGGTCACTTCTTTCCCAGGCACCTCGAGGTGTTGCTCTGTAGCTGCTGCGTTGGGTTCACGAAGCAGGGAAAAGGGTACTGTCATGAAGGGCCTCCCATAATTTAATTGCAATTAAAACATCAGTTAAAAACCTCCAGAGTCATTTTCTCATCTATTTTATGATAAAACTGATTAGTGTAAAATGACAACAGACGTTAATTTGGCAACAACGGTGTCAGTCATGAGTCTTCATTGATGAGATGTTAGAAAGTTTTAGTTTAGAGCCTTAATAAGAGGATTTTCATTCTATTCCGTGGCTTCTCAGTCAATAATATTTCAAAACATAAATATTTCCTTTAAGTTTATAGGAAACTCAGAAGAATTCTTCTCTGGACTATAGAAAGTATTAAGATACGTAGTATGATTTTGGTACTGAAGTGCATTTTAACAAAGGAGATTTTTCTTAGCTCATATGTTAAGTGATGCTATGCAACAAATTCATATGAACTTTCTGTTGCTTAATGTCGATGGACTTTAATACAATTGGTTTTGAGTGAGAAGATCTGCATGAGGAAGTTCAGATTTTTCAGTCATCTACAAGAGACTGTTTTAAGAGAGACGTTGAACGGTGATGACGACATACTGTGAGCCAGCTTCCCATTAAACTGAGCTGGAGAACATCTATTAAACTACAGTAACAGTCACACTCCTTCCACTTAGAAGTCCTTGTTATCCAGTGGCTGGATGAGCTAAGTGGAATCGTATACAGGAGTGTGCATCACAGGTGAACTTACACTCGTTATGTAGCAGGTAACGGTTAGAACACTGTGGGGCTTCAATTCTTAATTAATGTTTCCAGAGGACTCTGAGACTCACTCAGTAGTTTTCAGATGAGGTTGTTGTATTAAAAAAAAAAAAAAAAAAAAAATGCTTAAAATTATTACTTCTGAGGTGACTTGTTAAAAGGCACTCAGTAAATGTTTGAAGTTACTGACATATAGGTACCTGTGCACATACATATATATTTTTACAAACAAAAAAGCCAAAAGTACAAAGCATTATTAAACTATGACTGTTGAAAATGTTCAACAGTGGTATTTCTGAGCACATTAAAAAATATCAGAGGATGTGAAATAAGGCAGAGTATATAAATATGAGAGTGGACAAGGTCACTAAAATACTTGATGGTCAAAGTAAGTGATAGTGAAGAAGCTGAAGTGGAAGATGTTTATGTATTACCTCTTCTAAAATTTATAACTTTACTTTTTCAGACAGAAGTCTTTGTAATTTAATTTGGTTGACCTCACACCAGAGCATGTGAGGAGCACTTGTACAACCCATTAGGATGTCCAGACTTTCCAATTGCTTTCAGTTTTAAAAAATAACCAATGCAAGGGCTATATGAGTATGCCATATCGGTCCCGCCGGTGTGTTATTTCTCCTCCATAGCTGCTTGCTGCTTTTCACATCCGACGGTTAACTGTACAGCATCTTACAACAGCACTTGTACAGTAGCATGGAACAGCATCATACGAGAGTTTACATTTGTGTGCCTGTCAGTTACGAAATTTCAATCCCTTTTTTCCTTCATTTGGTGAATATAGCATGCATTTCCTATTCCCCAGTGTACGACTTTGCTTTTTGTTGGATTAAGATACAAGAGCTGGCTCTATTTATTGCCTAAGTAGATAGCTGGCTAGTGCAACAGCCTCAAAAGTGGTATGCTGTATGCTTTGCCTGGAGAAATGGAGATTTATTGTGCAAGGATGAACAGCCTCCCGTGTCCTGCCAGCTCTCTGCAGCTGTTGCTGCTGGAGAGAAGTTAGGGTGTAGAAGGGACGTAGGAGAGGGAGGCGATAGCAGCTTCCACAGTGATTCCAGATCAATCACTGATCTGCCTTCCCACCACCATCTCGCCTGAAGGGAGAGGAAGAGGAAGCTCTTCCCCAGCTCTCCATCTTGACCTTACTCTTTTTCTGTTGCCATCTGCCCTTTGCAGATGGTTTTTAATTGTGCCCCTTCCCTGTTCTTCGTCTCAGGCTGCTGCAGGATGAAGTGATGGCAGCTGGTCTTTGCAAGGAAGGACACTCTGGATCTTCTGCAGATTCCCTGAGGTTGGCAGGGACCTCTGGAGACCGTCTACCTGATGAACCCTCTGCTGAAAGCAGGGTCACCTTAATCGAGTTGTCCAGCACCATGTCCAGTTGGGTTTTAAATACCTGCAAGGATAGAGGCTCCACAGCCTCTCTGGGCAAACTGTTCCAGTGTTCAACCATCCTCACAGTGAAGAAGTGCTTTCTTATGCTCAGATGAAAATCCCAGATAGATTTTTTGGTGAGAGGAGAATAGGGTTCATACCTCTGTAATATGAATAGTAAAGAACAAGTTTTAGTGAAAGGACAACCCAAGAGAGGGGCCCTGCCTCATCAGGGACAGGCTCCTTAAGCATGCTTAGATTTCCAGAGCTCCCCTTGAGCAGTTTCATAACATCCTTTACCTCCCCAAGCATTTTTTCTCTCCAAGCATTCCTCAGACACTGAAATGCAGTTTACTTATAAGGCTGAGACATCATGAGCTAACTCTGTTAATGCATTTTATGACTAGGTCCAGACTACTGAGAAGCCCAGGAGATCTGCTCTTGCTGGCTACTTGTCTCTGTAGTTTATCCATTCTCCCAGTCTTTGTCACCATTCACAAACTTTATTAGTCACTACTTTCATTTCTGGATCGGTAATGAACACGTTCAGTATTGTCAATCTTTGTATCTCATTAGACACACTTAATGTAGTGATGATTGTCTGTAACTCAATGAACCGACTTCAGTACATATTCAATACTGTGAAAATACCTAAAAATAAAAACTGGATTATATAAACTTAAATAAACATGTATTCTTCTAATATGAAGGATATCTATTTCTTTAAATCTATACCTTGTATCCAGGTTAATAACCAGATAAATGTGTCCCTTCTCTTTAGTCATGAAATCACTTACCCAGTTTATATTTTCCCATGTGAACTTCTCTTTAGCTTGTGCTTGTGTATGGCAGCCAAGGTGTAACTAAAACAGCAAAAGGTCAAAATAATGAGCCATTTCCACTGGTGAAGCTAATATTTTACTACATGCCTACTACCTGCTGATCTCATCTTTTAAAGCATTTTGTGATGCTATGGTTGAAGAACACCACATAAAACAAATTGTTTTGAAGCTCAGCCAAATATTGTGGGTCAAGTTTCAGGCAGGAAGAAACTTCAATAGTACATCCTTGAAAAATAAGGTTATCCATGAACATGGTAGGGAGATACTGTTAGGTAACATCTTGAAGATGGGTATACTCACATCTCAAAAGGAGTGCTGACTGGGGTATGGATTTGGAAGATTTGATTTGCTTATTTACACTTTGCTCTTCCTGCAGCATTCCTTCTTCTTTCTGACTTTATTATGTTGGAAATGACCAAAAAAAAAGAAAAATCCATCTTTTTAAAATAATATCTTGTTAGTCACAACCAGCCTGAACTTACTCAGCAAGAAGCGCTCATTTTCACTGAACAATAATCACAGTAAGACACTTCTGATTTTGAGGGGACTGACAAGTGCATTAAACAAGATGTGTAATTTTCTTGTTATCGTAAAATAGACAAATACATTGGAATGTCTATTTAAGATAATATATTATGTTAATCAGCAACTGATTGCCAACACGTAGACAGTGATGTGTAGAAAGATCCAATAGAGGGTTGAGATATATCAGGTAGAATTTATGAAGTACAATCCACGTGCCACCATGCTCAGAAGTGCTCTCCTTGAGCAGACACCTTCTCTATTGCAAGTAAAGCTTTCTGCATCACTCGGGGTTATGGACCAAGGCTGCCCAGTGCGGACACACCTACTGATGGGCATGAGTTCTGATACAGTATAGTTAAACCAACTTTTTCTGATAAATGATAACTAATATGACGAAAGCTAGTACTAAGCCTGTACGTGGCAATGTTGTCCTTGTAGCACTTGCTTAGGAGGGACCAGGATTACCCAGGTGTGCCTTCAGCCTCGGGGGTATTCACACCTCACACCCATCAACTGTTCCCCCATAGGATGCACCAGTCACTACGTCTTCTGTAATGTAAGGTTCTCGTGTTGAATCAATAATGTTAAGAAAAAGGGTCGGCTCAGAGAATTGCATGAAGATGATCCGAGGGCTGGAGCACCTCCCCTACGAAGGGAGGCTGAGGGAGCTGGGCTTGTTCAGCCTAGAGAAGAGAAGGCTGCGGGGGGACCTCATTGCAGCCTTCCAGTCCCTGAAGGGAGCGTACAAACAGGAGGGGAACCAGCTTTTTAAAAGGGTAGAAAATGGCAGGACAAGGGGGAATGGATTGAAGCTGAAGGAGGGAAGGTTTAACTTGGATATTAGGGGGAAGTTTTTTACGGAGAGAGTGGTGAGGTGCTGGAACAGGCTGCCCAGAGAGGGGGTGGATGCCCCATGCCTGGAGGTGTTCAAGGCCAGGTTGGACGGGGCCCTGGGCAACCTCGTGTAGGTCCAGGCCTGGAGGTTGGTGTCCCTGCCTGTGGCAGGGGGGTTGGAACTCTGGGATCCTTGGGGTCCCTTCCAACCCAGACCTTTCTATGATTCTATGATTCTATGATAATGCACATTGGAGTATGACTTGTCTGATGGTTATAGTAATGGCAAAGGGTAGAAGTACAGCAACCTGTTAATATGTTTTATCCAGTAACTATTTTATGGAAAATTCAGGAGCAGCCTGGTACCCAGGACAAAGCACCATTCTCAAGCATCATTTCTCTGCTTATGTCCTAGAAATATTACTGTAACACTCCAGCCTTAGGAAAAGATTTTGCACTCTGGCGTTTAAGCAAATGGAGTTACCTAAGAGCAGTCCAGGCTCAGGCATCTAAGCTCTATGAAGGAGACGGATTGCAGTTATGCCCAGAATGTCTAACTCGCCTTAACTGCTATAGGCAGCTCAGGGCTCAGAGTTTTCAGGGTTATTGTTCCCCTGCCTGCACATTTTACAGAAATCCTGTACTGCCTGATGCATCTCTGGGGCTAGGCAGCAGAGGGGCTGGCTTGCAGACCCTAACTGTAAAAGTCTCAGTCTTTAACACATCTAAATTTTAGCTATTTTTTCTGAACAAATAGTTTATTTTAGTAACTGGTAAAAAATCACTTTAGCCCTGTTTTCCCAAGGCTCCTGACCGTGAGTCGGGAAGCAGCAGTGACTTGGATGGAGCCCGGACCCTGGGACTGCAGCATGGCCTGGGCCGGCTGTGGGACACACAAATCAGGTGAAGGACATGTTCATCTAAGCACTTGTCTAAGGGCAAACAGGAATCTTTTTTCTAGCCTGAGGTGTTGTTCCCCTTCTCTCCCTGCAATTTGACTGTAATGGGGCACATCTGCCATATATTGCATGTTTTTAAAAATTTGATTCCTGCTTCTCTGCTAAACTTTGACTGAGATCACCCATAGTGGGACTATAAGGTTACGAATCTGGTCTCTGATTTCTATATCTCTTTTTCTGTGGTATATCTACCATAACAGAGTTAGGGGCTGAGGTGTGTGACAAAGTTCATTACTTTTTTTTGTTTGTTTGTTTGTTTGGTTTGTTTTTCTTTTTTGTTATGGTTCAATAGTCAAAACTAATAAAATGACCAACAAATATAAGATAAAAACATGCTGCCATTATTTTGATCCAGCAATAGAATTCTATCAATCAAGCTACCCTTTTCTGCTGGAGAAGCAAACCATAGAGCTTTATATTGCATATATAACATCAACAATAACAAACAAACAAAAAACTTAGGGTAGATTATATTAAAGAGTCTAATCAGTAAAAGAATTGTACTTCAAAAACTTGGACAATGAACTAGAAAAGAAGAATAAGGCTTACAGCATATGTGTGATAAGAATAGTCTAGACATCAGTGTATGAATATTGAATCACAAAAACTGAATGAATAGCACAGTGATAAGATAAAGCAAATTCATGAAACACAAAGCTACCAAAAATAATGTGAATATTTAAGAGAAAACAGAATATGTATGGAGTACACTTAGACTAGTTCAGTAACAAGCTCCCCTAAGTTTTCCTTTGGATATGTTCCAGAGACAAGGAAAACAGGGATTGATCTTAGTTCTGTAATGAAAAATGATGTTTTAGCAGAAGATAATGTGTTGCTTGAGGAATATAGTAGTAGAAGGAATATCCTGGATCGTGAACACAGTTTCTGGTATTTCAGGGGCCTTTCCATATGCTGTCTTTCATGAATCTATCATGATCCATGTCAAAAACATTTATTTATTTTCTGTCCCTGCTGTTCGCATTCAAAGAGGAGTTCCAGAACCTGATTACGGTAATAGCTAAGAACCTTCTCATTTTCAGCCAGAATTTATTAATGGGCAATTTATACCCATTTGTACGTCTGCCAACAGCCCTTTAGCTTAAATTGTCTCTTTCCCCGCCGTTGATCCTCTGATATATTCATAGACAGCAGTCATAATTCCTCTTCATTTTCGTCTCCTGGCACTAATCAACACAAAAACTTGCAGTCTCCCCTCAGATAGCAGCTCTCCATTCCCCTGCTAATCCCTGAGGCCATTTTCTGATCCTGCTCAAATCTGAGTTTATTCTCCAGATATTCATCGGGGTGGGCACAGCCACAGCTGCCTCCTGGAAGAAAAGGACTCAGGAGCATCCTGGGCCTTCATATCAACATTGATATCAACATTTCTCTTATCCCAATACTCTTAGTGATGCATTTCCTCTTTTTCCCAGGCAACATTGCAGTGGAAGCTCATAGTCAGTCTCTGATGAGCTGTTTGACAAGGATCCTCTGTTGTTTCAAATTGTGAAGTCCCAAACTGACAGCAGAAACTCCGCTGTTATTTCCTAGGCATATTATCTTGTACTTCGAACTAGTAAACTTCAGCCAATTTCTTTTATTTGCTCCAGCTCTGTATCGTTGATGATGACCAACGTAATGTAATCAGTAAATTTTAATTTACAGAGTACTGTAAAGTTGTCTATACTTTCCAGCATATATTGTCATTACAAAAAGAGCAGTACAGGATTTATATATTACAGATGTACTTATGAAACATAATCGGGAACCCACCTCGGCCAAAAGGCCTTATTGTCATCCAAGTGGCTCAGAAATAATGGCATCTAAATGCATTTCACTGGCTGTGAATCTCATCCTCTTGGACCCTCTCAGGAAAGGCAAAGCTAACTGAGGTAGCTTCGTAAATCCACTCTGTTGCTCGACAATCCCCAAGAGCCAAAAAAGTTTTCAGTATTAAGAAACTGCAAGCTGAACTGCTTTTCTCGTTAATAAAAACAGCCAAAACAAAGTGCGAGAACCTGGTGTGAACCTCATGTCAGCTCAGGAGGAACTGACAAAAAGGATACTCAGATCAACTGGTTAATCCTTTCATTAAAAAGCCATTCAAGAGAAGATAGTTCCTTGTATCATTCATCTTGGATGAACTATGATAAGCAGTGTATTTGCTTGAACATAGAAGGAATAAATGAAGCCAGGATTTTATTACAATGAAGTCCTGTGGGAGCAGTTTGTCCAAGAAGCTTACAGCTCCTCCAAGTCACTGTCAAAGGTACGTCCCTTTAGGGGAGATGCAATCAGCAGCATCTTTGCCTGATTGACTACTCTCCTATGGGACTAGATACCTTGGACTTAGAGGGATATGAAAGTCAGGAAGTGTGAGATTGACATGGGTGTCTTTGAGAAAGCGGAGTGGCTTTTGTGGTAGACCTGGAGCACAATAGAGAGGCCTGTTCATGGGGAAGTAGGGAAGAAAAAAATTCTGCCCTTCATGCCTCCTGTGGAAGAAAGACACCACTGAACAAAATGACCTAAATCAGAGCTGGATGAATCTTCAGTACTCCCTGGGCTTGGAGAAAATCGATCATCCTAAAGGCACTCACAACTACTTCTGCTACCCTGTATTTCTGCAAATCTCACGGCTTGCTTTGCAGCTTCATGTCTTCAATTGTGGGTCTCCTTGGGAGCTATAAAGCTCTCTCCTGTTGCTTTCCCTCACTGCTGCATCTTCCTTTAAATCCTGCAGCAGAAATACATGTTTTGACAAATTCAGAGGTTTCTGTAGCTGTGATAAAAGTGGAAAGCGCAGTGATGCTCATTCTTCAGTGCCTATGTACTTTGTAAACCAGTTCACATTGAGAAAGGAAGACCAAATTGGGTGCAGGATTTTACTCTGATCTGAAAGCAAGGTAGGAAGGAAAAGAAATGAGGGTCCCTGGCTTTTTTCTTTACATTTCCTATCTGGGGCATTAAAAACATCAGTGTTCACTGCTTCATGATTTTTCTTTGCCTCCTCACCTCTTCCCAAGAAGCCTGTTACAAATCTAACCAAGCCATAAATGTATACACTGTCTTCCATACCATGTCCTTCAATACTTCAGACATTTCCAGTTCCAGAGGCAAGCAAGCTCCATTTTCTTCCAAAGGTTTTCAGAACCAGTTACTTAAAATAAAGAAAACAAAATAGCTAATACAATACAAAATACATTTTCTATCTTCCTATTTTTCTATTTTTCTGTTTATTAAGAGGATCTGACAATGCCCTTAAAAACATGTTTTAACTTTTGGTCAGCCCTGAAGTGATCAGGCAGTTGTACTAGATGATCGTTGTAGGTCCCTTCCAACTGAAAATTACTCTACTCTACTCTACTCTACTCTACGCTGTTCTTTTCTATTCTTCTATTCTATTCTATTCTATTCTATTCTATTCTATTCTGTATTTGCTTACCCTCAACATTGTTGTCGTATTCTGTGCTTCTCCACTTGTGGATTTCCCTGGCAGGTTTAGCAGATCAGCAGTAGATTAAAAATGTTCTGGGGCACAAAGGTGTCTCTCACACAGACAATAAGAAAACTCTTCACTAGAGCTGTGAATGGAGGCAAATTACTGTCGTAATAATCTAATGGATGTTAGTAGGAGAGGAAATGTTTGTAGTCAGAAACATACTGTGGTCAACAGTGCTTCTTACGTGGGTTTGTGGGAAACTCTGGCGTGTTTGAAGAATTCCCGGCTGGCTGCCTGGCCAGCCGTCTCTCTTCAGAGAAACTGGGAAAAGTAGTTTTAGTGTAAAACTTGAGGCAAGTGATAGCTTGCTCCTTTTCCTAGCTGGCTAAAATGAGAGAAGATGATAATTTGCTCTTCTCACTGGTCCAGTTTTAACTGTCTGAAACCGTTATTGACAGTGGACCATGAAACATGTCTTTTGAGATAACAAATTAGAAATTAATTCATTAATTGATCAACAGAATCTAATAGTATTCACCATGAAGCGAATGTAAGGACTTGAACAAGAGCAGGAAGTGTAAGTAGAATACCTCCTCAGATAAGTCCTTTCTAAAAGTGTAGCAGATGGGATGAGGATGCTGACGAAATTGTGAGAGACAGCATGAAAGATAAAAAAAGTAGAATGCCTCCTCAGATAAGTCCTTTCTAAAAGTATAGCAGATGGGATGAGGATGCTGATGAAATTGTGAGAGACAGCATGAAAGATAAAAAAGTGTGGAAAGAATGAGGGTTGAGATGTGTGACAAGAAATATTTTTGGCAGAAATGGTCTATCCACAGCACTCCAGTTATGCTTACTGTAAGGAAAATGCAACTGTTTTGTTGGCCTCCTCAGATAAGTCCTTTCTAAAAGTATAGCAGATGGGATGAGGATGCTGATGAAATTGTGAGAGACAGCATGAAAGATAAAAAAGTGTGGAAAGAATGAGGGTTGAGATGTGTGACAAGAAATATTTTTGGCAGAAATGGTCTATCCACAGCACTCCAGTTATGCTTACTGTAAGGAAAATGCAACTGTTTTGTTGTTAAAAGCTACACACATGATACTGCAATGACTTAAAAAAAGTGAAATGCAACAGTTTTTGTAAAAAAATATGAGCAGATAGACTGTTTTCATTAATTTTTCCTTAATATATCTCACTTGCCAATTTATTGTTGCTGTTCTCCAGCAGCTTTTACCAGAACAGTCCCATTGTTCTGGTTTAAGCTGCTGGCTGGCTGCATCTGTTATGGAAACAGTGCAAACAAGCCGAGTCCCGTTTGTGAGTCAAATAGTTATCATCCGGTAAAAGTTCCTGGCTGTATAGCATAAGGCAAATATTTGAGAAAGAAAATTATAGGTTGTAAAGGCCAGTTGATCTATGTTTGCTTAGAAAATGAAATGTATATGTCGATTTTGTTCAGATAGTCATATTAAATAAATAGATGTCACCTAATCAGCCTTGGTTGCAGCTCCACCCCTCGGCGTGCAGTCCCCTTTTAGGTTACTATAGGGAGGTTTTATCTTTTGCATTTTGCATGGAACTTCTTGGAAAGTTGTAATAGATTTAAGGACTAGACTAGGGACAAGAAACCACCAAAGCAAGCTATGGAAAAAAAAAATGTATTATCTTCCATTTCACAAGGGTACAAAAGGCAGAGAAATAACCCACAAACCGCTTGGAAAAGGGGCAGATTTAGACAGAGGATGGTTTATCAGCCTCTAGTCAGCCTGTAGGTCGTGTGGATTGCAGAATTCTAGAGAATGCCCTGCGACAATTGTCTGACACCTCTTGGTTTTTAGAATAGTTGCATTGTAGTAAGTAGTAAGTTTGGGTGCCAGGCACATCCACTTTTCTCCCCAAATTTCAGCTTTATTTTGACACCAGCAGACATTCCAGAATTGAAGCCCCAGGGCTTAGATGCTGATGCAGACTCTTCTTCATAGTCACTTCCATTCTACCCCCAAGTAGAACTTGATGAATAATGATCAGATGAATTAAAACCACCCACATACTGAACTACAGATTTCTCTTTTTCATTAGGACATACCCAGTTACCTTCAGCCAGGCCTGTAACAGAACCTTTCTCTGTCCATTTGCAGGTTATTTTCTGATCCATGTGCATATAGGTTTGAAAAATATCTTCAGATCAACTCCTTAAGCTGTTTTCCTCAGTCCTTTTCTCATTTTCCTGGAGGGAAAACTGTTGTTGCCCTTTAAAAGACTTTTTTTTGGGGTTTTTTGTGGTTTTTTTTTTTGGTTTGTTTTTTTGTTTTGTTTGTTTTTTTGTTTTTGTTTTTGATCAGCAAAATTACTGATACACAGCATATAGCTTGGGGCTGGGAAGTATTTGAGTTTTTTGGGGTTGTTGTCATGCTGTTTCATGCTGGAAGTCATTATAGTACATATTTCTACAATATTTCTTCTGGTTGTTAGTATCGTGCCTTGTGCTGATGGTATGTATTTAAGCAATAGATTCTATGAAGGACTTCAGCAGTAATGACATATATTATGTCCACTGTTTATCCAGCATTGCGTGTCCAACGTTGAATTATTGAACCAGAATGTGTTCCCATTGATTGCTGTGAAGGCTATACGTGTATCAGTGAATCAAAACAAGCTTTTAAAAGATAGAAAATCAATTGATATGAAGAATATGAAAGACACAGATGTTGAAAACTTTCTCATAACCTTGGCTGTTTTTTATAACTATAATCTAACTGTTTGAGCTTTGATGTTTCTTTTTTTTCTGAATCATTGGTTTGACTGAAAATGACTGATGTGCAAAAAATGGATGTCTAAGCAGAGCAACAGTACACCTCAATAATAAACTTGTGAGCAACTTTTGATAGAAATAAAATGCTGATTTCTATTTATTAACTTGCCAAAATGCAATTTTCAAAGCAAACATTTTGCAGTGTATGATGTGCCCTGTTACCAAAACCAGCTAACATAAATGGTGGTGGAGTTTCCTTCCTGAGACATCCGCTTACATATATGTTAGAGTTTCTATAGTTTGCAATCTAGGAATAATAAAAATATTTAGTAACATTTTTCTCCAAATAATATTATTTACAGAATTGCTACCCAAATGCCAACAGATGAATTGCCAATACAAATGTGCCATTACCAGGAATGGCACCCGCTGTTACTGTGGAGATGGATACGAGACAAGCAGTGATGGAAGCAGCTGCACAGGTAAAGGTGCACCACGCTGTTACACCCAGGTTTCCTGACGGTTCCCTGACGGCTGTCGGGGCCGAGAGCTGGAGGTGGGCCCCTTCTTCAAAAGCGTGCGGTGGGAATAAGCATGGGCTTGTGGGGCAGGGGGAGGGAAAGAATCCCCCTCCAAAACAAGAGTCGGGGCCTCCCTGCCGACTCTTTGGTGCTTCTCTTGGGCCCCAGCAGTAATCCCTGGAAAATTACTGGGAGGAAAGCATCCCCCGCCAGACAAGCTCATTCGTGCAAGCCGCTCTCCAGACCTCACTACCAGGAGACCCCATAAACCTTGTAGTGCTTCGCCTCATGCCCATAAAGTCACACCTAGATTAGAATTTGATAAATGGACACTCTTAGATCATACAACTTAGCTGGGAATGTTATTTCGGCGTAATTAGTTGTAGACTGAAATTGGTGTTCTTTTTCCGTTTTTTAAATATATGACTTCTTAATTCTCTATCCAGGTATTTGTTTCTTGTTTTATTTTTTCTCTTTTTATAATCAGATTGGAGTTCTGTTGCCTTATGTATGTGTTCACTGCCAATCCCTCCTTTCTCCAAGTAATAGTGCTAAGCCAGATTCTTCATAAATATAATTTATTATAAGTTCTTTTGCTCTATGGTTGTCATGTTTTGTGATTGAAAATATATCAGAGGAAATAATTTCAACAGCAGTTTTTTAAAATGTCAATTTATTACTTAAACCCTCAACCACTGCTAAATAGCATAACTTGATTTTATGGTATTATGCCTATATAGCCTAGTTCAGAAAATTGTTCCTTCTATTTATTAGAGAAATATATAGTTTTTGATGTAGTGGATGATGGTTTAATGGAGAAGTTGTGACAGTTCATTTAAGGAACTGTAAGACATTGCCAGCATAAATAGTTTAAGAAGGATAATCAATTACTTCCTGTCTTGAAAAGTTGCTTCATTCATTGACCCTCTAGTACTAACAAGAACCCAAATGTCTGCCTAACATGATGTAGACATCGGATGCTACTTGAGCAAATGAACGTTTCATCTCTCATAATTAATAGCTATTAAACTTGGAAACTCCTGGTCTTCTCTTTGGTTACTGGAGTAATTTCAACAGCCAACATCTGTGAGACGGTCATGGCTTGAGAAGGGGGAAAACAAAGCATCATGCCATAATAACTTAGTGACTTAAACTTTTCTCTTACAATTCTAATCTTTTATTGAGTTTCCTTTTTTCCTGATCCTTAAACAAGATCTTGTTAATGTCCCTTTAGATGTGAATGAATGTAATACATATGGAAGCTGTAGCCAGATGTGTATAAATACAGATGGATCATACACTTGCAGCTGTGTGGAGGGTTATGTACTTCAGCCTGACAACAAATCCTGCAAGGCCAAAAATGGTAAGTTTTAACATCTTTTTACCTTAATGAAAAGATGTTATGTTTTGGTCCTTTCTAGAGGATAGACATGAAAAGATAGAGGCTAACAGAGGAGAGATGGTCTTTCTTTCACTCTACTGCAAAGAGCCACATACCAACCACAGAACAACTTTTCATATATTACAACAATACTCCAAGGGAAATATTAGAACTTATTATATGGTTATTATTAATTAAAGTGAAATACTCAGTTCAGCCAAGATTAGAACAGTTCCCAGTTTCCCTGTTCATAAATAAATCAAAGATTTTCCTCACACAAACAACATAGGCTGTTTACTCTGGGAAGACAACAGAGAGAGTGAGAAGACAAAGGAAACAAGCATGAGGTAATTGTACCCTTAGGGTAAAAAAGAGACATGAGATTGCTTTGTCCTTGTGATATCCCAAGAGGTGAATTTTGTGGTATACATATTCACACTAGGCTTTTTGTTGCTTAGCGCATGTTTTCATTAGTAATAGTAAATTGGGTATTTAAGGGAATTAGTGGATTGTGTTTAATGAAGCAATATTGTAGATACTATTTTCTTACTCAGCGTATGGAATTAACAATGCTTTTATATTAAAAAACCTCCAAAAATTCCTTACGCAATTATTCAACATCCGCAATGATTCAACTCCCAAGTATAAAGCTGTGTTTCTTATGGTTTTGAGTTTTCCTTTTTGTAGTTATTTTGCCATCAGAAAATGGAAAGGTCTAATGTTTTTTTTGAGGCTTCCTCATGTCAAGGACATTGCTAAATATGTTCTGACTTGAGCATCAGTAAGATTTACAGAGTTTTTTACTGTTTGTACCAAGTTTTGCATTGATCCACACAACATAGCTGAGCAATTTTATTGAAAATGCACAGCAAAGTATTGTAAGATAAGAAAGTCCATACAAAGTAAAAATATTTTAATATTCTTCTTCCTCCACTACATGAAAATCAATAACGCAATTCTAGATCAGGAAATCTTCATGGTGCCAGTACTGGGCTTGAGATGAGCCTTTGAGTTTCCCTTCTTAGATCTGGGAGACTGTGTAACAACGGAGTGTTGTAGTGAACTGTCAGTGTCTTGGTGGTCTTGATGAAATGAATCAGATTAACAGAGAAGAATTACTCCTCTATTTTTCTTAATGTTTCATCATGTTTATTTTATGATAGTTTACATATTCTATGTTATTTTCAGAAGGGAATCACTAGTCTTTAATCAGAGAAATCACTGCAGACCAGTACAAATCAAGATCATGGTGCTGCAGAGAAATGAGTGCTTCTCATGATATTGGTTTTGTTTAAACACAACTTTTCCTTGAATTAATGCTGGATTAAATTATCAATATTATGAATATTTGGGCCAAATATTTCGTAGGGCACAGAGGTCAAAAAGACACCTGGCACAGTAATGAAGGTGCTTTTGTCACAGAGCTCTGCAAGAGCTGCAATGACTTGTAATAGCTTATGTGGATACACTGGGCCCAGTTTACAGTGTGCAAAATAGCGACGTTTCCATGTACTGGTAAGTCACTTTCCTACACCCTTACCGTTACATTCATAGTCCACTGATCATACAAGCTGCTTTTCACAGGTTTTGGCCTTGTAGGATACTGTTTGAGCAGAGACAAAAGCAAAGTGTAGCCCTGCCCAAATAGACTGGTGAAAAGTAGCTAAAATGTGTAATGGATTACAAGTCAAAAATGAGTCCATGTCATCTCGTTGTGCAGGGGAGAGGTACTACCCTGGTACGTATAAGTAGGATTATTACTTCCAAGACATGTGAAGTAATTCTACTACTTACCCAACATTTGGGATTCTTCAGATGGGATACAACATCCAGTGATGAGCATCACACAAGGCAGATGTGAATCAGTAGAACAGAATCCAGGGAAAAAAACGTGGCTTAGGGAAAAAAAAAAAAAAAAAAAGGCACTTAGAAAAATTATCAACTATTTTCCTTAAAAAGCTTCAAGAAAATAAGGATGGAAAGAGCGAACTGTCCGCTTTGTCTACATTGACAAAAGTAGTTGTCAAATAGATAAAGAAAATGAGGTAAGGAATATTCTGTTCTGTGTGTAAAAGCTATGAAAGATAAGAAGCAGCAGTAGAGGGTTAGGATAGGCATTATGTAAAACTTTCAATGTTAATACCAGCAGTTCTGCTAAGAATATGAATTGCCATCCACATTGAGATCCTAGATACGGCACAAAACGCAACACCGACCTATCAGCCCTTTGCCACATCTTAGTCGTCTGTGTAAATTGAGTGGGAGGTTTCAGAATATTTAGGAGTCGAGAGGCGGGAGGCAGGGTGGAGGCCCCAGTCGCAGAAGGTGCCGAGCAGGCTCTGGAGGAGCCCTGCCCCGGGGCGGGGGACAGGTGTGGGGGCCGCTGGAGATCACCAGCAGCTCTTGCACGGCCTCGGAGCCCATCCCCGCACAACCGTCTTTCCGCACACAGCATGGTACAATTAGAGAAGTTGTTCACGGAAGCTACTTTTTTACTACCCTTCAGGCAGCCAAATGCTTGGCTGTGAAGGTGGTAAGGTTTATCCCTCATTAAATTCTGCATTTTCTTCCTCAGCTCATTTAAATAACTTTGGAGCCAGAAACTTAGCTGCGCAGTACCTTTGGGAAGGATGTTAAAATAGGTATCAAAACAGCTGGGGGCACGCCGTGGTTTTTTCCTGACTTTTTAACTACACTTTCTTTTATGAATAAAGAAGCAGTTAATGACTTCTTCCGAGGTGAAAATGAAACAAAATAAGCTTTGCTGAACAGAGTTTTAGAACTTCTTTGTTTACCAAGTTTGCAAGGCCTGCATTTGATGAAAAGAATATTTAAGGAAACAAAATGACAGAATTGGAAATCTTTAGCTCTGGAAAAAAAACTCATCTTTCTTCCAAAAGTTCCTGGTATGTTTTATATCTGCATAGCCTATCTAGAGAGAAATGCTATGTGATAAGAAACATTTGTCATGTAGATAAAGCATGATGAACTGATAATGATTAAAGCAAAAAGCTTTTTTCTGATATTTACTAATCATTCATCATTCTTAAGTTGCTTTCACAAAACAGTTTTCTTGTAAAATCTCCCAGAATGAAGTTTTGAGGTTTTACAAATAAAGCAGATGATTTGTGGTGCATATTGTGAATAAATATTGAAAATTAATTTCAAAATAAAATTGGACTGGATTTTATTCCACACTACTAAATATTTTTCAGACTTTTTTGCAATACATGTATTACTAAGAGCAGAATACTTAAAATTTACAATGCATACCTCAGGAGAAGGGTTTTAAGCTGCTTGTATACACTGAATTTGGGGGTTTATCCTTTTCATATCATTGTAGTGGAAAAAAAAAATACTGGCATTTCTGAAGCTGTTCTTCCAGAGAAGTAGGACTGTTGGCAGAGCGAAACACCTTAGTTTCTGATTTGTTGTGACATAATTTATCGATCTGTATTTTAGAGAAGATCATGGAGGGAGGGAAATACAAGTCTTTCATCTTTTCCACTACTCTATCTTAAACATAATTCAAAGGAAGATGCTTTCATTTTAGTCAAGAGGGATGAATCATAAAACTTCCCTAGATTAGAGAGCTATTCACTTCTTATCTTTCCTATGAAAAGATAAAAAACCCAAAACTCGTGAAAAAATAACACACATAGAATCATAGAACCATAGAATGTTTCAGGTTGGAAGGGACCCCCAGAGCCCATCTAGTCCAACCCCCTGCAGTGAGCAGGGACACCATTACCCAGACCAGGTTGCTCACAGCCCCGTCCAACCTGGGCTTGAATGTTTCCAGGGATGGGGCCTCCACCACCTCTCTGGGCAACCCCTTCCAGTGCTTCACCACCCTTATCGTAAAGAATTTTTTCCTTATATCTAGCCTAAACCTACCCTGTTTCAGCTTGAAACCATTACCTCTTGTCCTATCACCATTGTCCCTACTGAAAAGATTCTCATGAATGATTCAACGTGATAACCAGTTACTTGAAAAGCTGCAGTCAGCTCACTGTAACTCATCCTAGATCTGTCCACTAAACTTTTAAGCTTTGTAAATTCTTTTTTTGAGAAGCAGACAAGCAGTTTTTGTGAGGGAGAAGACACGATTTTTCTTTCATCTTCTTTTAAAGATGCTTTAAATATTTTTGGTAGGAACTTGTAATATTTTTTGTCTAGTTTCATAATAAAAATAATTTTACTCCTTTTTTTTTAATAAGTAATTATGAAATCAGCCTTTATCTGAGCAACACCGAAATAAGCAGGTTACCTACCCTACTGTGAAAAAACATGATTAACTGATTCAATCCATTCAATTATTTTATGTACGGGCTGCTTGAAAAATATAATTTCAAGCTCAGTAATCTTGTTTCTGGATAAGTTCTGCCAGAACGCAGATGTATTTTCAATGTTCAGTAGGGCCTGCTGAGCAGAACCTCTTAGCAATGCCACGAGGCCGTACGATTCCTTTGTCTGCAGCCAGGTTTGATTACAACTGCCGCTCAGGAGGTTTGATGCTAATTCTTTTTCAGAATTCCCTTATGTCTTAGACATTAATACTAAAATACAACCTCTCTCTGGAGTTTAGTGAGGTATTAAATCCTCGTTACAGTTTTCAATAGGTCGGTTCAATACAGTGTAAGAAAGAATATGGTTTTCTATTGCAACTTCAGACAATTGAACAACCATGCTGGCTTTGTAACTGCAAACAGCTACTGTGTAGCCGTTTCCTCTTGAAGGCTTTAGAGATGGCAAAGAGTGGAAATATCTTTCTTAACACAAAGTATAAGAGCAAAAATAATAATAAAGGATTTTTCACACTGCTGCTGGTTGGGAAAGGAGTGATTGAATCCGGAATTAGTCAGTGGTATTATTTTGTGGAAAGGAAGAAACTGAGCACAGAGCAGTTAGATGGGAAAAAAAAAAAAAAGAAAAAACACCAACAAACAAAAAAAAACAAAAACGAAACAAAAAAAAAACACCCAACCTTAGCAGGATGCAGATGGAAACACACCTGGAAACTCTCAGGGGTGAGTGGGTGATAGAGACAGAAGCTCTTAGGTCTGCCTCTCCTCTAAAGATGAGTAGCAGAAGTTGATAAGAAATAGGGGAAAGAGAGATTTACATACACCAGCCACCTGTTGACTGCAAATGGACCTACCTGACAGATTTCAAATAAAATTGCTTAATAAGAACCCCACTGCCTTCTCTTTTGGAAAAAGCAAGACTGGGGAGCTTCACTCATGGCTTACACCACAAGGAGCTGTTTCACAAGAAAGTTCAATCCCTTCAGTTGTTACATATCTTCCAAAAATCTAAAAACAAATCTTATGCATAGATATGACTGATATATTGGTGGAAGTGATGTTGAGGCAGATGAGGACAGTCAGTGAGTTCAGAAAGTAACGATACAGAAGTTTAGCTTTGCAGACGTCAGTGTCGGATTTACTCAGGAGGAAAAAGTATCTTACAAGGTAGAATATAGATGATGGAAATAGAAGCAATAGGAAAAGAGTAAATGAAATGAAATCCACTTTAGAAAGAAAACATGCTGACCTATTAAAGCAAAGAAATTTTGTATGTAACGGAAAAAAAAAAAAAAACAGCAAAAGAGATAACTAAAAGAAGACAGTACCAAAGAACAGAATTTAATGCCTATTTCTCTGGATTTGAGTGAGACCATTGAGAATCATAGAATAGTTCGGATTGGAAGGGACGTTTAAAGCCCATCTAGTCCAACCCCCTGCCATCAGGAGGGCCATCTGCAACCAGATCAGGTTGCTCAGAGCCCCGTCCAGCCTGGCCTTGAATGTACCCAGGGATGGGGCTTCTGCCACCTCTCTGGGCAACCTGTGCCAGCACCATACCACCAGCATGGAAAAAAAATTTCTTCTTTATGTCTAGTATAAATCTCCCTTCTTTTAGTTTAAAACCATAACCCCTTGTCCTATCACAACAGGCCCTGCTAAAAAGTTTGTCCCCATCTTTCTTATAAGCCCCCTTTAAGTACTGGAAGGCTGATAGAAGGTCTCCCCAGAGCCCTTTCTTCTCCAGGCTGAACAATCCCAAGTCTCAGCCTTTCTTCATGGGAGAGATGCCCCAGCCCTCGGATCATCTCCGGGGCCTCCCCTGGCCCCGCTCCAGCAGCTCCGTGTCTCTCCCGTGCTGAGGCCCCAGAGCAGGAGGCAGCACTGCAGGGGGGTCTCACCAGAGCGGGGCAGAGGGGCAGAACCCCCCCTCGCCCTGCTGCCCACGCTGCTGGGGATGCAGCCCAGGGCACGGGTGGCCTCTGGGCTGCCAGCGCACATTGCCGGGTCATGTCCAGCTTCTCAACCACCAGTACCCCCAGGTCCTTCTCAGCAGTACCCTACACTTGGCCTGTTGAACCTCATGAGGTTCACCTGGGCCCACCTCTTGAGCTTGTCCACGTCCCTCTGAATGGCATTCCATCCCTCAGGTGTGTCAACTGCACCGCTCAGCTCAGTGTCATCTGCCAATGTGCTGAGGGTGCACTAGTTCCCACTGTCTTATAGAATCATAGAATCATAGAGTTGTCAAGGTTGGAAAAGACCCTTAAGATCATCGAGTCCAACCGTTAACCCATCACTGCCAAGTCCATCTATACCATG
>KL267217.1:68934-90514 GCA_000699545.1 Podiceps cristatus
GACTTGTCATTGATCTCCATCTGGACATTGAGCCATTGACCACTGCCCTCTGGATGTGACCATCCAACCAATGCCTCATCCACCAAACAGTTTACCCGCCAAATCCATCTCTCTCCAATTTAGGGAGAAGGAAGTTGTGGGGAACCATGTCAAAGGCCTTACAGGAGTTCAGATAGAAAATGTCTGTGGCTCTTCCTTTGTCCACTGATGTAGTCAGTCCATCATAGAAGGCCACAAGGTTGGTCAGGCAGTACTTGCCCTTGGGGAAGCCGTGCTGGCTGTCTCCAATCATTTCCCTGCCCTCTGTGTGTCTTAGCAGAGCTCCTAGGAGGATCTGCTCCATGGTCTTCCCAGGCACAGAGCTAAAGCTGACAGGTCGGTAGTTCCCAGGGTCTTCTGTCCTCCCCTTTTTAAAATGCATGCAATATTTTCCTTTTTCCAGTCACTGGGAACTTCACATGACTGCCATGACTTTTCTGAGCACCATATTCACTGAAGGGGTTTTTTTCGCTTTAATCAGACTTGCTGATGAAGTATTATTTGTCAAATCTTTTTATTTATGTATTCTTTTTTCTCTATTTAGACAGTTGGAATTGCTTAGTAAAATTTTGATAACTTTATTAAGTAGAATGTTGATTGAAAGTACTACATTTCAATACAGAGTTTAAACATTGATTTATTCCTTTGAATACAAGCAGATTACATTGGGGTGAGAGCTCTTGACTTGGCAACACAAATATTTTTCACATATTCTTGGCAACTACAGTGTATGTTTCTAGGTTTTGGAGTATTTTTTTTAAATAAAACATCCAAAAGTTTGCCCATTTGACAACATTATTTAATTTAACAAATGAACGGGACAAATATACATGTTGTAGTGGCTTTGATGATGTTGCAAAGGACAACTTTCCATTAAGTGATTCACATGAACATACCTCATTGAAAAATTAGACATCACTGTTAATCCTCTTAAACCTGAAGCAATTTTTAAGGTCACCTTATATTCCTTCCTCAGGTAACCTTCTAATAAGAACCTGCCTCTGCTCAATCTCGGTTGGAGCAGGACTGAATGGTGAACAACATCTACTAGGAGGGGGATTTTTGAGGAAGCAGTTTCTCTATCCCCTGTCTTAAACACATACATCTGTCTGATGTTTTTTTCCAGCCAATTCACATGATATTTTATGTCGACAGCAGTTCTTCATTATAAATTGAAGCAAAGCAATGTTACCCTACTGTTTCTGATGAAGGAGTACTTTCCAGGAAAAAAAAAAAAAAAAAAAAAAAAGAGAAACGACTGGCATATGGTTTTGGTATAGATGTCCTCCTGACAGTTCTTGAGTAACTGGGACTTTATTTCGGTTTAAAATACTGGGCTAAATCCAGAACAAGATGTCACTCATTTCAGCAGTGGCACCGTGTATAACAGACTCCTCGTCATATGGAGTCTAAGAGTCATTTGCAGTTGACGAAGTCAGATGCGCAATTTCAAACCAGACCTGGATCTTCAAGACAGTAATGCAATTAAAGATACACCTAAAGCAAGAACAGATGTGAGGGGCCCAATAACACTCATCATAATGCTGAAAAAATTTTGTCTCAATGAGAATTGTTTATTCCTCTGTGTGAATAACTTTTTAAAGTTTTATTTTGAACTGGAATGTTTTTTATTTCAAGATACATGTTTTTCACTATTGAAGAATTATTGTTCCCTTCATTATTCACACATTGCTCAAGTATTTTTTTAAATTACTATTAGGATTTCTAGGCAAAGTGATTCAGGTGAATGTGTACAACACTTTTGAGTTGTATATAATATCTTAATATGAATTGCTTCTGCATATTTTCAGTTTCTTTGTTTCTTGTGACATTGATTGTAACCCAATGGAAACTACGCATTCTCTTTTCTCCTTTTGCTGTCAGGACACTCCATTGCTTGACTCATTCTCCTTTATAACGCATGGTATGAGGCCCACCATCTGCATGATGTAGCCAGGTTTCACTGCATTGGGTGTTTTATTAAGTTGTTTTTTATTTTTTTACCAGCATCCACACCTCAGTTTTTCAGTGTTTTATGGACTCTAATATGAAAAGTACTTAACCGTTTCATGTGTACTCAGAAGTTCTGCAGGTTTTCTTGGCCTTTGTTCTTTTAGAAATGCCAGTAATCTGGATAGAAACAATTTGCATAACTTGTATTTCATTTTATGACTTAGGCATGAAAAATGTTGCACTAATGATACTTGGAATTAAACAGAAGCTGTGGGGCTAGGGTAATTAATTTTCTTTAATGATGTGAACCATTAGAACAGCAGGATAAAATAGATTAGTAATTTGGAATATATGATAGTTATGAAAATAGAAACAAAACCAATTTATTATATCTCTTAAAACATGCAGGTAAGAACATTAGAAACTATATTAAAACTGAAAAGATAGATACAGTATACACAGTCTGTTAACCATTTAAATTCTCTTTACCTTGTTTTTAGAGCCTGCTGATAGACCTCCTTTTCTTCTGATTGCGAGCTCTGAAACAATTGAGGTATTATATCTTAACGGAAGCAAAATGTCTGCCCGAACTCCTGTAAAAGGATCTACAATTTTGACACTAGACTATAGCTACAAAGACGACACAATTTGCTGGATTGAATCAAGAGACCTTTCGAGTCAGCTGAAGTGTACCAAGCTTACAAAGGCTGGGAAGTTAACAGATGAGTGGATCATAAACGTTGCTCAGTATCTTCACAGTAAGTATTTGACAGTGTTTTAGCAAAACAGTGGTGTCTGTCTTGGCGAGCTGTTGCAGGAGCCTTTGGAAGTATTTTGGGGCTTGCTGTCGAAAATAGCCTTACGGCATTCCATACTGCAACTCATACTGAGGAACTTCTACATTTCTCACTCTTATATATATATTTTCAGTGTGAGTTGCAATATTTATATCTATACAAAGTTTTTAAAGATGTGCATTTTTATAGGCTCAATATAATGTGTAGAAGCTACAAGAACAGCAGTGAAACAGAAGAAGAAATGTAAAATGCTTCCTTTTCTCTGGCAAAGTGTGCTACAGAAAGCTTGAAAAAGATTCTGTCCTACTGGGACAATATTCACAATGAATTAAAGAGACACATGCTTATCACATTTGCTGTCAGCTATCATAGTTACATTAGTCCTTGAAAACAAAATATTTCCTGACTTACTGTAAATAAATTGCTGCCCTTTTTTGCAATTAAGAAAAAAAAAATTAAAAATACCCTGACTCATCATACAGAATTAGTCTTTGGCTTTACAGTATTGTTTCTCAATCAGCTTTTCAGCTTGTGAAATTCTGTTATCTTCTGAAGGAGGTGTTCATCCACTTACACATTCTCATGTGAACAGAATGCAAAACAGCATGAAGTAAAAAAAAAAAAAAAAACAAAAACAACATTTTCTTCATCTTTGATAGAAGAGATGTCCACAGATCACCTTATAAATCAGCACTGAAGAGTGTAATGGTGGTGTTAATAACAGGTGTCCAAAAACTTGTAGTTGGAACCTCCACTGTTTTACATTGGACCTAGGATTTTTAGAAATTCTTTTGGGTGGAGATGGGCGTCAAAGAATAGCACTGAACAGATCTCAAACTCTCTGACCATCCAGTTCAGGAATATTCAAATCAAAAATTTGATTATAACTCTTAGAGGTGCATGTCAAAGTGATAAATTCTTGATAGAGATTGTGCTTTAGACTGTTACGATAGCTGCTGTAAGATGTGGTCATTTCTGCAGAGAAAGGGGGGGGGGGTGTTAGCCTATTTTCCTAATTATGTATTTACTAGAAGAGAAAATTAATTTTTTAAAAAATAGGATTTGAGTTTGGGTTTTTCTGTTCATCACTCATTGTGACTATTCTACTTTTAGAGGACTCTCTTATCCTAGATGTAAAATATAGTTGCATTTTTTTTGCCTTCTTCCTGTTTTATTGAGAGGGTTTTTTTTTAATCTTGTATTTTAGAGGGCTTTTCATACTTTAGATATCTAAGAGCCCTAAAAATCTGGGTGGTGCTATTTGATTGTGGTTTTTCAATTCACTCTGTTATTGATATTTTATTTTCCTTTTCGTTTTAGTAAGAACAATCGCATTAACTACAGTCCTTAGCAAAATTTGTTTTGTATCGAACTGTATGTGAGTCTGTTCTGTCACTTATCTTCATCATCAGAGTGAACCTTTCGTAGTTCTCCACCAGCTCTCTCCTGTGTTCCTCTCCCTCTCTTCTCTGCATGTGAACAGAATTGCTAATCTCTGTGGTGTTTGGATCTGCATTGGTGCATCTGTTTGCAAAATTAAGGTTGTATGATGGGTTTGAAATGAATACAGTGCCTGGAATTAATGAGCTAATCATTTTTCATAGAGATAGTACACATCAGCCTGTGGTCTCTAATTTCCAAAACTTCACTGTAATCGTTCAATCTTGTTCAAATGAAGAATAGAAATTCCCATGGACATGAATCGACTGCAGAGACTTGTTCCAACTTCTTGTTTAATTTTGGTTTGGGAAATAGTGCTTAGAGACTTACAGAAACATTGCTGGGAATCAGGTTTGGCGCTCTGACTGACAACATCTAGCAGATTTAGCTGGGGTGTTTTTTCCAGACACACACAGCCATGGACACTCTTCTTAGATTGCTGCAGCGGAGCAGTGGCAATCGCCATGGGCTCAGCGTGACTTCTCAGAAGGACAAGTAGTGTGAAAGCGGCTTTTGTCCCGCTCCTGCTCACAGTTCTGCAGTGAATGGTCTCAGCAGACTGATTCACTAGAGCATCTGAATCATGAGACAGCACGGACAACATGTTGCTCTTTATGGCAATAACAACTTCCAGAGGTTCAATCAGAACTCATCTGTTACAGCTTCGTTGTTTTTTTCTGGGTACTCAATGAAGAAATCAAAACCTGATTAATATCTTCTCTTCCAGACATATATCTGGAGTTATGTCTGCAAGGACATAGCAGAAGTCTGCTGTTATTGTATCTATTTTATATGTACACCTGCACACATGTATAGGTCATTTTGTGATCACCACAAAATTAAGTTCCAATTTTAAATACTTCCTTTTCTTCCCTCCACCTTCTGTTACCCATCAGGTGACTTCTGCTATTTCATTATACATCTAATGAAGCAAATTAATTTTAATTCTGTCAAGAATTTCAGCCTGAGCATTTTCAAATGCAATTGTATTCTCTGGCAGCTCAAGCCTTATAAATAGTCATGCCCATGGAGTTTTTCACATAAAAATCAAAGGTCTGTTCTTCATAGGAAACTTCTTTCCTGTGTTTGTGTGTAACCAGAAAGAGGATGATAGAATCATAGACAAGTTTGGGTTGGAAGGGACCTTTAAAGCCCATTTAGTCAAACCCCCCCTGCAATGGGCAGGGACATCTTCAACCAGATCAGGTCACTCAGAGTCCCGTCCAACCTGACCTGGAATGTTTCCAGGGATGTAACATCTACCACCTCTCTGGGCAACCTGTTCCAGCGCTTCACCACCCACAGTGTAAAAAATGTTTTTCTTATATCTCGTCTAAACCTACCCTCTTTTAGTTTAAAGCCATGTGCCCTTGCCCTATTACAACAGGGCCTGGTAAAAAGTTTGCCCCCATCTTTCTTATGGGCCCCCTTTAGGTATTGAAAGACCACAATCAGGTCTCCCCGGAGCCTTCTCTTCTCCAGGCTGAACACCCCAGCTATCTCAGCCTGTCCTCATAGGAGAGGGGCTCCAGCCCTCTTAATGATCATTCTGCTGGTTCACCTACAGTAACCTTGTTACGACTTCTACTTCCTCTAGATAGTCAAGATTGACCACCTTCTCGATGCTCTGGCAGGGTCAGGGCAAACCCCGTTGGGGCCGACACAAGGACCTCACTAAACCATCCGATTGGTAGTAGGGACGGTCAGTGTGTACAAAGGGCAGGGACTTAATCAACACGAGCTTGTGACCCACGCTTACTGGGAATTCCTTGTTCATGGGGAAGAACTGCGATCCCCAATCCCCATCACGAATGGGGTTCAATGGGCTACTCGCGCCTGCTGGCAGAGGGTGGGCACAAGCTGAGCCAGTCAGGGTAGCGTGTGTGCGGCCCCGGACATCTAAGGGCAATTGCTCAATCTTGGGTGTCTGAATTGCTCAATCTTGGGTGTCTGAATGCCACTTGTCCCTCTAAGAAGTTGGACACCAACCACTCGGGGGGTCACATAAGTAGTTAGCATATTTAGAATATTCCTAAAAGTATTAGTTAAAAAAAAAAAAAAATAAAAAAAACAACCACCAAAACGTGTTATTAACAGTGTTTGCGGAATTTTGATTTTTTTTTTTAATCCCAGTCTTCTAATCTGTTCTTTTTGTTAGTGGAAGAAAACTACTTATCTGCATATGACACAGAAAGTTGTAAAAAGCTCAGTTATACAAAGTGATTGTGACTGCTTGAAATGGACTTATTCAAAGCATTTGTTTTAGTGAAGGCGAGTAAGTCTTCTAGTTAGGAACAAAGAATGTAGATCATATTTTAAGACAAAACACTGCATTTAGGAAAGCAGGGACTATGAAAATGACTTTGTTTTCATGATAGATCATATAGTACCAGCTCCAGGTAAGGAGCATAACCTTTGGATTCACAGAAGAAAAGAAATTACAGTTTAGTATCCAGCATTCTCCCTCAAAAGACAGTCCTCTATGACTTCGTTTTGGGGCATGTGTGTCCCAGATGGATACGACCTGGTTCCTTTGCAGAGCAGCGCTACCTTGGTCTGCACCTCTACCTTATTCTCCGTAATGGTACAGAAGGCAGAGAGGCTGATGCTGCACGGGGTGGCGGGGTGTGGGAGAGTGGGGTGCACCTCCGGTAGTGACGTGCTTAGTTATTAAGCTTGTACAATTTATTATGTTATGGATATGTTTTGTTAGATAGGTTTATTCTTTTAAATAAGGATAGGTTTCTGCAGGCCTGGTCAGCACAGGCATTCTTGTCCCAGCCAAGGCCAACCATTGGCATGTTGTTTCATCTTTGTCTGTTTAAGACCAAGAAGTTTTGAGAAGAGAAGCTGGAAAGTTTCCTCTGGAAAGATTTACGCAGTGTCGGAACCAAATAGGCTTTCAGGGAAGATTCTCATATAAGGCAGGCTTGTGCAACCTCTGCCGGTAATACCGGGCATGCCTCTTGACACGTTACACTAGCTCCCAGTCCACTTTCAGTTAGTAGAGCAACACTTCCGGGAACAATCATTATGTAAAGTGGCACCTCTAGGACCAAACTAGCAAAAATTCTTTTTAATGGCACCAGGGCGGAAAATCTCTCACAATTGTCTGCGCTCCCAAAGCCATGATGTGCAATCTTATGTTAATGTTCTGTGTGAGAGAGCGGGGAAGGCGGCAAGAGCAGTAACTTCTGGATGCCAGAATCTCCTTCTTCCTCAAATGAATAAACGTTTTGCATCTTCATCATTACAAGTACCAGGCACCTTACATGCTCTCCAAGCAAGCACCAGGCAGCCTAGCCTGGGTTTTAGCCACTGTTCTTCTGCAGAATATAAAAGTCTCTTCCTGGATGATGCTTCTGAGCATGATATTTTCTGCTTGCCTGATATTTGATTCAGACTTTCTTGGCATTCAGTTGTCACAGTTCACCGGTACAAATCCTGGAATGCTTGTGTTTAGCTTTGCCACCTTGTGGTGTTTTATACCTCCAGACAGTCGATCGTACCTTGCCTTGGAAGGCACACAAGCTTTTCTGCTGGCAGATGTGCTTGTACAGGACCGATCCAGATGAAAAGAATCATCTTGCTTCTTCCATACAAATTCATTTTTAACCTAACTGCCTTCCCTAGCCTGCCCTACCACAGCATGGGGGAAGAGTCACTCCAAGGTTGGAAAAAGATGATGGACATGGCGAGTCAGTTGTCTCCCGTGGAGAGAAGTACTTGCCTCTCTACTTGTGGGACCCAGCACCTTCTACTTGTCCTCACGATTACAAGCCAAAGCTGACTTTTGTGGCTCTCCCACTTGTTGGATGCGGTTGCTGTGAAGGCCATCAGACAGGGAGCCCAGAAGATTTGACCAGGATTCAACAGTGTCTGTTTGGTTACATTCCTGTTTTCTTCCCTGGTTTTGGTCCCCCTAATTGCCTGCCCGCCCACCCCCAACCTAAACCACTTCATAGTAGTGGTTTTCCACAACTATTAGTGCTGTGTGCAGGATACCTACAGTCATTTAGCTTGGCATTGACAAGGCTCGGTCACTGAAGAAACACTGAGCACTGGAGATGGTGCTTCTGTTGGCAGCCTTCCTGTGAAGCTCCTGTGAATATGTGTGAGAAATAAAAGTTTAGCTTACTCGGGAGGAGAACAACTGTGAAGTTCTGGGGGGAGGTGTTTATTCCTACACACAATTTGCCCCAAGCTTGTCTCCAGACAGGAATGTCATATAGTTGTAAAATGTGATTTTTCTTTTTTCTTCTGTGATAGACAGACCGTGCTTACAGATCTCCTAGAAGATAAACAGAAATGAGAAGGCTTCATGTCAAAAGTCATTTGCACCTCACATGGCACTTTAGTAGTGTTCAGAGCATCTGATACAGTAATGGGAGCCCGAATGGGATGTAAAGAAATGTCACAGCATACTTGTCCTGTATATGGCGTCCACTTGGCACTCCTAGAGCCCTGGCTGATCTTGCATTGCTGTTCTTGCATCTCTGGGAAGACTGGACAAATGCTGCTTCTGGGATAGTGACCTTACTTTGTCCAAAGGTGGGGTTTTGGTTTTGTTTTGTTTTGTTTTTTTTTTTTATAGAGTCAATAGCTCATTCTTAAGTGCTCTAGACAGAGCCGTCATTAAATATAAAAAGTAGGATACTTATCTCATGAATTTCATGTTTATTCAGCTTAAATTTCCCATCTCCTTTTCTTGCCCAATCACTCAGTCTCCAGAGGTCCTGCAGTTCTTCAAAACTGAACCTTCTCTTTACTATTCTGGAAACCTTATTTATATTATTGACTTTCATCACCTGATTATTCATGTCATCCTCCAGGTGAGTTGTGAATGTTATCTCACACAGATTCCAGCACAGACCACTGCTGTGGAACTTGGTGATGCTTAAAGGGCAACCAGGTTTGGCCCCATCTTAGATAGTTACATGGGTCCATCACTGTCGTTTGTGTAAGACTACATATTTCCTGAGTCTTCCCTCACGTCTTCCTGAGTGTTTCTTGGGATTTTCATGTTTCCATGTTTCCATTTTGTTTTAACTTCCATTTGCCTTTAGCTCTTCCCCTTCAGGGCAGCCACAAGTCCAAATCTTTAGTTGGATATCCATACTCCATGGCCTGATAGAGGAAATGATTTCTTTGCATCATCTTTGCATCTGTCCATACATTCATTCCTATTCTGGAGTACCTGGATTTACAGAACTTTTGATCTAGTTTTTGATACAGCCTTGACGAGATGCTTTCCGGGTGGAGGAAACAATATTATCTGATAAATGTACAGTTTTTCTGACCCCGTGTAATGACAAGACTCCTTTGGAGACTCAGGCCTGTACAGAAACTTCCTTCATAGAATCACAGAATCACAGAATGGTCTGGGTTGGAAGGGACCCCAAGGATCATAGAGTTCCAACCCCCCTGCCGCCTTCCATCAGTATGTTCTTACCTTTAGCTCCTGGCTAGTCTTTATTGATTACTGGTTATCCGTAGCCTTTCTGATGATCATCAGGTTTACTAAAAGAATAAGGGTAGTTCATACCCTTTCATTCAACCTTTCTGTTCCAGCAAGTTGGATCAGTTGGATCGCATCCTTTGACCATGCAAATCCATCATCTTTTTTATGAATTCTACACATATATCTGGATGTATATCTCAATGCTTGATGGTCTTTGCACAAAAGTTAAGATACAATCTGTGTATCAGAGATCCTAAGAGGGCTTTGCATATATTAGGAGCTTCTAAATGTTAGCTGTGAAGGATCTGTCTGCTTTTGGTGCATCTTTTGGATACAGTCCATTCAATTTGAATTGAGGATAGTGCTACTGGCTTGAATAGTGTCCCCGTAACATTGAATTATGTTGTCTTGAGGCACAAGCTTCCATGGCAGATACTCTGAATTGGTGGCATTTCCCTCCAAAGTTAGGTTACCTGCATTTAATCCTTTTTGACACAAGCGTTATTTAACTGCTTGTTAATTGCCAAGAGTGGATTTTTTCAGTCATTCAAAGACATAATACTACTACTTCTTAAAGGTTTGTTACTTATCCAGCTTTCACAAATGAACTTTCATTAACATCAGTCAAAACCCTGTTTCTGTTCTTAGCCAAGCTGGCGTGCTATTTTCTTTTTATATACTTTTCAGTAGTCATGTGCTATCTATTTTCTTTTTATATACTTTTCAGTAGTCATGCTCTGGACAGTTAATTCTCAGTCTGAGTACAGAAAATAAACTTTCTTATCTCAGTGGCATTTCTCAGTGCAACTTTTTGATTGCTTCCCCCGCCCAAACCACACACTTAACTCTTAGGTTCTGCCTGGACCAGCCTCCTGAATGCTGTCTCTGCAAAGCCTACATCTCTTCGAGTCCCTATGCTCAACGCTACATTGTCCGATTTCCTTTTCCCCGATTTGACGGCTTCCTACCTGACCATTTTTAGACTTCCATCTTAATTTGCTTCTTTATTGTCATAATAGTGGGACATGTCTGTATTTTTTGTGTCTTCCATCCCAGCCCCTCCTTGATAGAAAAGCTTTTGCACCAGGGAGGAAGACCAAGAGCAAGCAAGCCCCCTCCCACAGCAGCAGAAGGATTTTGTAAACAAAAAATGGACACTTTGTTGTAGCATCAGTAACCACATAAGTTTATCTTTGTCGGGCATAATGCTCAGGGACTCTTCCTCTCTGTCAAATTGAATTTTTATTACTGCTTGTAAAACAGTAATATTTGTATTTTGGTAACAAGGTTTTGAAGATGATAGAATAAAATAATTGTGGGGACCATAAAGTTCTGTAAATGTAAAGATAACTAGGTTGCTGCAAATATAAAATACATAACTTCGTAGTGAGTATTTATACAAATGCATTTATATCCCCAGATACAAGAATAATGTAATATCAGTAAAAAAAAAAAAAAAATTGTTCTGAAATGTGAAATTAAATAATGCATGTTTTCCAGAATTAGACATACGTTTTCCCATAAGCCTTTGGCATCCGTATGTACCATGTTGGCTTCATTTTGGTTTTTACTTGGTAGCCATTGGAACTGTTGTTTGTGATACGATTTTCACAAAAATTGAACTTGTTCTGCTTCTGTAAATCCATTGTGGAATTCAGTAATGGGCAAATGTCCAGGGAGACAGATATTTGCATAACACAACTTCCTCAGAGAACTTCCTCAGAGATCAGGAAAGATGCTGTCTTGTTCCTCCGATTCCAGCACTGGTTGAGTAGGTTTTTTTCTCTGTCTGCTGAAACCAGAAACTCTCTCTTTTTTTTTTTTTTTTTTTGTAACATGTTGCAAGTCAAACAGGAACAGAATAGTGGTGCCTTTTACAACCAAAACTTCTACCCTTTTCTGATCTCATGCAGGATCTACACAACTGTCTAGCTATGGCAACTGTTAAAAGTCTTCTACCATTTCTACTAGAGCCTTCAGGTTCTCGAGATGTCCTCAGTATTCACAGAAGCTTGTTTTCTGCCTTTCTTCTAAGGAAGATGTGTATAGGCTGTAGATAGGAGACTTCTAGTTGTAACCTGCCCGTTTCAGTAAAGTTGTTTATGAACTTGAGCCTTCGGGTGCACACTCTTGAAACTGTCTTTATTGGCAATAAAATACCTGATTAATATTTTAGTTTTAGACATTGTCAGCTAATTATATATGCATGAACTTTTAAAATTTTCTCCTGGTACATTATTATTTTATTTATAGAATTCATAATTTTTATAATATAGCTAGTTGTTTTCTTATTAAGTGGAGATATTTCTTTGTAAATTCATGTCACATATGGTGCTAATCAAGTTTGCTTCAAGTAGACTAATTGACAGCAAATTTGCCACTTACTTCCAGTTGTTAATTTATTAGTGCAAATATTTCATTCAGACTTTATCAAAAAAACCCCACTAAAGTCAACTGAAGAAGTCAAGAAACCTTTCCTTTTACACAATGGGCTTTGGATCATGTAATTAAAATTAGTTCTTCTGCCTTCTAAAGACTTTTCTCTGAGACACAGATCATAGAACACAAATTGCGCTAACATAGCAAAAAAAATTAAAAAAGAAAAGTCTGTGGCTTCTTCAAAAGCACTTTTGTCTTTATAGGAAAGAAGGGGCCATAAGAAAGACTATAAACCCAAAATACTATTTGTTTACATGCAACATCATAACTGGTACCATCTTTTGATATCAAAAATGAAGCACTTGAGCAACCAGAGACTGAAGTCCATCGCAAACAGAGATTTATCCAGTAGCTAAAACCATAAGGAAACCTCTTTCAGCAAAGAGCCTGAGAGGTTTTAGGAATGCACTGGGCTGTAGCTGCTACCGACAGATCTGAGCCTACAGGACATCAGCCAAGTGACCGAGAGGGAATTGGCACGACCCGTTTGTATTTGCAGAGACTTAATCACCTCTACTATGACTTTGCCCTTCTGTATCAGATGCATAGTAATACAAAAAACTGCCTGCTGGATGTTTTTGGGGATAGCAGCAGGAAATAAAAAAAGCTGGTTACAAATCTTATGCAATGAAAAGAGTATTAGAATAAAACCACAAGTATTAGGAGTTGTGATCTAGCTGGTGGCCTTTACTAATTGTTGTGTTTTGAAACTGAGTTTTTGATCTAATGCTTCGCAGTGCTACAGGGAAACGGGTAAGTGGAGATCATGCTTTTCATAAATGAATAAGAAATTGCATTAATCCAAGTAAATCTTAAATCAGAAGCTACGTATCTGACAAAATAAAAAACAGTTGCAGCATCTTTGTCACTGGTTTTTAAGAAATTATGTAAGCTATAGCAGTTTAAGCTCTGGGCTAGTCTGCTTTCCATTCTCACTGTAGTTGGAGTATTTCTATGCCATAGTCTGTGTCGGAGGCACACCAAGGAGTTAGCATGCGTCAGAGTAAAATAAAGGGCTTGCTCTTTACCTAGTACGTTATCAGGAGCTCTTACAGAAAGAGGAATTGCATGTTTGCAAAAGTCGATAAAACTGTGATTATTATTTACACTGTGGTAGACGTGACAAATTAAAACCACCATCTGATTTGGGGGTTTGATGTATGATTGCTTTTTTTTCAGTTTTTAACTTCTTTGAATGGCAGAAGCAATGACTAGCTCAGAAAGTATTATCTCCAATTCATAGAAATATTTTTTGTCTTCTCAATCCACAAAATTTACATTGTGGATTTCTACTTAGAATGAAGCAAATTTGATTTAAAACTTTCTTTTGACTTCAGCTTTGGAGTAGAACTTGAAATGCTGAAAACCTTATGGTCATGTCAGCATTATAAAATAAATAAAATGGAAGAATAAATCCTATCCTTCTCACTACTTGTCAGTTAGGCTTAATAAAATAAAATCTTGGGATTGCTTTAAAATCTTTAATGCTGGTTTTAATGAAGCACTTATTCTGAAATTGAAAAAATTACATGTAGCATCTTTTAAGAGGAGTAAATTACTTTTGCTAAAGTCAGGCTTAAGCTATATAAATTTCTTCATTCTGGATAAAAAGCGTTTTAGACATTGTAAGTAATTAAATGAGAAGGATAGAGCATGCAGAAGGGTTGGCCTGTTTGCGCAAAGCCCTGCATTTTATCCACATGTCAGAAAACAGCTGCAGTTTGATGTGCTGGGGGAGACATTCACTGTGACGGTCCTCGAGCTGACGATAAAGTTTGGATAGTCTTTGTATCTGTAATTGCGTAAAATCTCTGTCACACTATATAAGCAAAAATAATGAGCTGATTGAGGAGTGGCGGGGGGATACCGGCTGCAATTTGCAGTTACAGAGACTCTCTTTTTGGCACTTTTGGACTTGCTTTCATGTTGTGTGTTGATATTTTACTGAAGTATATGATCCCATTTTTTAATATGGGGGAGTATTTTTATGTCTATATATAAGGGGATAAATAGAACGTGTTTAAATAGATCAATGCTCTTTCTCTTCTTGTTAGGAATATTCTGAAAATATGTATGTTCACTTTAAGACTCTTTCAAGGATATAATGGTTAATCATTGAGTCTGTTCAGCTGGTTGCAAAATTCGGATTTGTTTTACATAGTCATAACCACTGCATTAGCTTCAGAAACAAACCCATTAGGAAAAGGCGACTCAAGTAAGATGAAGTACTGGGAAAACATATTTTATAACAGTCTGTGAATGCACTGTAATCTATGTTCTGTATCTTCCAAAATAATTGGTCACAGTTTGAGTTTTGGGTTTTTATCCTTTTGCAAGCATACACTGGGACAGACAATTGCTCTTTCATAAAGTAGCCTGAGCAAAAAAAAATATTTGAAGCTAGCTGCTCTGAAAAGAATTGCAATGCACTTCTGCATGAACTGCTGAAATGTCTGGAGAGCCTCGAGCAAGGCCGGGCGCACTGCGGGCTGGAAGGCTGCTGGAGAAGGGGAAGGCAAAGCCCAGGCAGCGCCCGGCACCGCTCTTAAACACCAAGTGATTCCCACCCCATGTCTTGCTGCCTGTGGGAACACTCCTCGCAGAAGGGTTAACATTAGGGGAGGCAAAAAATATTACTACAAGAAAGATGGATAAGAGCGTACTTTGCAGATGGGACCTGGAGGAGGGATGCAATGCATATTCATGTCTCTCCTCTGTATTTCTTTGCTGGTGTTGGGACAAATTCTTTCTACTGTTTACATGAAAGGAGAAGTGATTTAGGAAGAAAAGCAATATGCTGGTAGTCAGGAGACCACTGTTTTTCCCGAGACTTAGGGGGTTGACATTTAGCAAGTAATCTTGTCTTTTCCCCTCTAAATGTAAAATGAGAATAACAGTATTTCCATGTGGCGTAGGGATGCTGTGAGGTTTAAAAACTGAAATGCTAAAATGATAGGGGATACACAAGATAGGAGTAGTTAGCATAAAGTACACAAGACTTCAGTCGTTGAGAAGAGATGGGATTATGGCCTCATATCTTTCTGAAGTGGCTAGTTTTGGAAAGGGCTGGAAGCTTTCTGAAAGCAAAGTTCAATTTCTGCAAATATAAGAGCATTGACTTTGAGCCATATTACCGGAAGCAACAGCTATTTGAGTGGTTTATGAGACTTTGCCATGGAATCTGTGGTGGTATTCCATTTTACAATAAGGCTCAGGTAGGCCAATACTTGGATCCCACCTTATAGTGATGATGATAGAAATAAAAAAACAAACAGAAAACCAGCATCCTCATGTCTGGTTGAAAATAGACAGAAAAATAATTAATGCATAACTCTAAACCCATGTTTTATTTTTATTTCTTGCATTACTGGAAATAAGTTAGCAAGAAAAAAATAATTTCTTGTAAGTGCAGCAGCGATGCCTGTATTTTAAGTCTGGGCAGTTGTCTGCTTTGTTGGTCAGGTCAAATATAATAAATAACAGTCTTCTCCTCAAAGGTTACCATTTTGATATTGAAAAGATGTAATAAATGGATGAAAAAAAGGAAAGGACAGAAGGAGGAAAGGGAGGATGAGGTAATGGTTACACGAGTGAGTATTTGTTATAGTCAGCTGGATGTCAGTGCGCGTGGACACGAAGGGTTTTATTGGTTTGTTTGGCTCAAGCTGTAACGTGAGGCGAGCGACATGAGTGGGTGCTGTGCAGTGGTTCGCAGAAGGACGAGCGTGCGGGTGGCATCAGGTGGTGACAGCAATTCCTCTGCGTTACAGCAGCAGTTACCCGTGGATACAATGAGGCTTAGTGAAGAATTTCATCTTCAGAAGGAGGAAAAAAGACAAACGCTTAATGTCCTTTAATAGAAGAAGTAATTTCTTTATCTTTTCTTAGCAACCCTAAAAAGAGAGGCTATCTCATCTCGTAAGGTGCATGATATGGTTTTGTTTCAGGGATATTATGTGGATCAATGAGGTACATGTTTGCTAACTGTGCAGGTTATATTTTTTATAATTGAAGGTATTTTTAAATTTTCTAGTATTCTCTAATTCATAATCCTCAAACTGGATTTAAACTGGACCCCATGTGCAGATTTTAATTATATTATAAACAAGTTCTGTAATAAAATTTATTTTAGCTAAAAACAGTTTTGGAAAGTGTAATGTCTTCTCCTTTTCCCCTAATATCTTTGAGATGAAGAGAAAGACTTTTGAGCTCAATATATCTATATATCAGAGTGAAATATTTTATGGTCAGTATTACCTTCTGATTAACATTGAATGTAATGATGCCCTTTGGCGAAAAGAAACAGATTGATTTATAGCACTAGGTCATGTCATATACTGCATATTCATATTGTCTAGACCAATAGCAGGCTCAAAATGAAATTATCCTACAAAATCATGATCTACATTTTACCTGCAAGAAGCTACAGCATACCCCATATCACCATGAACCAGCGTTGTCTAACAAATGGTACCTCCTACAAAAAAATGTGCAATGTCTTTCCTTTGTTCCCTAACCCTTTCTTTAACTGCTGACAAAGTTAATTTACTTCTACATTAGCCCCCAAAAAACGTTCCTTAAAGCACCATTGCCTACCTCTGGTATTAAACTGTTCAAACTTTCTCTGGAAGTCATATTCCTTAAATACTTTGTTTTGCAAAAGTGACTCCATATTTTATAGATAGATCTTTAAAATTGTAGTAATCTATTGCTTAGTGTCTTTATGGGTAGATATTTCAGTGACCTTATTTTTTGTGTAACGAGGGTTTATGAAGTTCATAATGGATGTGTCAGGCAGTCCTGGAAGGTGGAAGGTGGAAGGTTGTCCACTCTTGCCTTTGACGGAAGGTGGTTAAATGAGGGAGGTGTTACAGCCTAACGCAGCCACGTCGTTTTCCCCACAGCCCTTCTCTTAGACCACATGCTTGATGGGATGCCTATTGCGGCTGAATTATGCTTTAATTTTAACAGTGGATGACTTAACTGCTTTGAAGTAAATAACAGGGTTTGATTTAGTGTCTCAGCAGATTTATAAGAAGCTTCTGAATGTGCAGTTAAAAAAAAAAAAAAAAAGAGAGATTGTTATGGCTATGTACCTCTATAAATCTGTCTTTATCGTTCAGGATGTATGCAGGCTACTGAGACCCCATTACAAGTTTACAATCACTGGGCAATGTGTTTGGAACTCGGTAATGCAGAAATTAGAAATGTTTTGGTTTTCAACTATTCTTACGTGTTTCTGACATGAGATTGATGTCAGAAAATTCACTCCTTATAAAATCATAATACTTAGGATTAAATGATAGCACCATTCATAAGGCTCTTATTTCATTGTTTCACACTTTTTCCTTGCTTGTTTAATCTGATGGCATCACAGCCAACTCTGTGACTCAAGACTCAATAACAGAAAATTTCCCTTATTTTACTCAGTCCGGAAAGTTGATGCATCATGTGGTTGAATCATTCTATAACACGAGTAAAAGAAGAAATACGCTAAAAAAAAATTAGGACCAGATTTTGCTACCCTGGTTTTGAATTCCTGGCAAAGGCACAGACCCAAGCATAGCTGGGGTCTGCCATCACCACATTTCCTCTGAATGCTCTGTAAGCAGAGGGAATTGTTAGAATAGGAGGATGTGATTTTGTGGTGGTGTTTTGGGTTCCAAATGGGAGGAAGAACTTCATCGTTAAAACTTTCATTTCTCTCTCAGTACCTACTCAACGTTCAGCCTCAGCCAATACACTATAGCGTGTCTTGTCTTAATAGCACTCTGTTGCCTGACTTCCATCTGTAGTAACACACCTAAAAATTTTGTGTGCTAATTATTCCACCTAGCTGCTGTGGAAATAGAAGCATACACCTGGACCACTGCAAGGCAAGGTGTAGGTAGAACAGGGTCACCAGGTGAACCAAGATTGTCTTTTGAGCTGAGCAGCAACCTTACATAGCTATCTGCTGTACTGCTTACGAGGCCCCAGAACTGGCTTCTATGCCCATATCATCAGTGCTCAGCCATTAACTCTTATATGTGAGGACTCACAAGGATCTTGTAGGCCAGACTGTGTCACGGTTTTCATGGAGCCCTTCGAAAGGCATGGAATTGCTAATTTTAAAAGCTCCTAGATCATGTGAGGTTTCGTGTGTTGGATCTTCTGTTCTTGATAAGTGGGCTGCATCCAGTAGAAAGATAAAAGCCTGATTTTAAACAGAAAGAGAAATGCCCATATGGAATAAGTGTCTAAATGTCTTCTCTTCCATACCTAGTTGGAAGCCGAATGCTTGAATTCCTGAGTGTCTGGATAGACTACATCTCTGAGAGACTAGGTGTCTTCATGAGCTATCAGGATGCTTTCATTAAGTATTCATAATATTTAGATTAGGCTCATATTTTTGAAAACTCTTCAGCTTAGGGAATCTGCTATTGTCTAAATGTTCACAGTTTCAGGTTTCTAAAGCAGTATCTTCTAATATCATGTAGGGTTGGAAGAATACCAACTGTACTTTCAACAGTAACCCAATTTATTGAAATTCAAATTATGTTACTCAGCAAACAAAAGGAAAAGCTTTCTTTTCTTTTGAGGAACTTGAAGTCTGGGTGCTTTAAAGTGCTTATTTAAATCTAGTATGTTTTAAGTTTTGCATTATACTCTTTACAAACAGTATCTGAGAAGGCTGATTTAATTCAAAGGAATTAGATATTTGAGTATGAGTCACTCAGAAAAGACAGATGGATATTCTTCATTTGATTTTTCATTTTTAAACATATGCAATAATCACTTGGGACACGGCTGTTAGAAGTTTAGACACCAGTGTGTCTAACTTACTGAATGGCGACATTTTTAATAAAAAACACATTTCATAAATGGTGTTGCAGACATAATTATGGCAAACTGCTGTCAGTAGAAGGGGCACAGAAAAATCTATGCCAGTTTAACTTTCCCAAGCCACAGTGTCAGTATAAGGTTGTCTGGGCTGCTAATTAGGCACATTACTCTCAAAAGAGAGGCACCAAAGGCAATGCTTCTGCAAGATTTCACAGCCTGTCATTTAAGTGTGTTTTAACTACTGTTTACCTGGTCTCACCATTCCTGGCTATTTTAGGAAAAGAAAAGGCTTGCTAGTGTTTTTGTTGTTATTCAAAACTTGTCTTTTTAGTCAAATGGAGGCAAAATGCCTATCTCCAAGCTGCTTGCTCTCCTTCTTTGGAACATTTGTTGGTTTCTTTGCAAATACGCAATTTTATCTCTTTTTTTCTTTTTTTTTTTTTTTTTTTTCCTAAATGGATAGTAAATTAAACTAAACAGGTCTGTCCACACCTGACAGTTTTATTATTTACCTACTTTACACAATTCACAGAGCCTCACCTGCTAAAATCTCTGTTTTCAATCAAAACATTAAAGCAGCTTTCTAGTCATGCAGAAATAAAATGCATATATGTGGACGAAAGTACAACTTGAAGAAACTTGAGAAATCATAGAGAAAAGCAAAATGTCTCAAACATGTTATCCCCTTTTTGCTTATTCTTATGTTATCTCATTTTTCATGGTTTCAGCTTCCAGATTAATCTTTTATTTTTACTTTTCTTTCTGTCCCACCTTTTTGACTCAGCAGGATCCTTAGCCAACATACCGTGAAGTAAACTCTTATTTACTCCAGGCTGGTCTATGACAGTGAGCCCCAGAGGCAAACGGTTACTGACATAAGGGGTTGTAGAGTAAGCAGGTGTGAACGTGGCTAGGAGATCTGCAGATCTGTTGTCCTGGCCTTTGGGAAAGTGGGGCCAGAAGGTGGCTCTTCCCGGCATGGGGCAGTTGAGCAGTACCACCCTTGCCCTCCTGTATTGCACTACCGTTGGGGACTATACTGACATCTTCCATGTGTTAAGATGCTCATTACAGAAATGTTAAGCTCCTGAAAGTTTTATTACAACGATCCTCTCTTGCTTCTCCGAAGCATTTATTCCCATAGCATATGGCCAACTGTCCAAACAACTGTTGCACAGTCCTCAACACCACCGTGCTTGTATAATAGAATAAATTAAACAAGTGACTCTTAGCAAACCTGCCTACCTGTGACAACACCGACCTGCTCTTTGCAAAGTGGAAAGATTTCTATAAAATAAATACTTGATGTTTTGGTGCAGTAAGAGTAGCCAACACTTCCCTCTCCCCAGCTGTAGTTTTGAGGCTGTGTTCATGAGAAGTCACCCATACTCTTTTATTAAAGATACAACCACCACTTTTTAAAGCAATTCCCCTTCTCTCATCCCCCTAAAGCAGGCCCAGAATACTGCATGAAATTCCTGTGTGGAAGTTTGGATGTTACATTCATTCAGAACAGATGTATATGAGTTATGGAAGAAAAATTAATACCTTTTTTTTTTTTTATAGTAAATCAGAATAATTTTTCCTTTAAGATCAACTTCTGCAAAAGAAAAAAAATGACAAAAATAAAGATTATTTGTAAGCATTTTCAAATATAGGCATTAGTTTGGGGAAAATGCAAGCAAGAAATCAATACTGAATTTATATATTTTTATAGATAGGTAGATAGATAGGTAGATATGAAAGGTCCAAAACCATGCCCAAAGAGAAAGAATGACTCATGGTTCTACTTTCCCATAGTAACTGCCAATGATTTTGTTGCACCTTAAGCCTTGAGTCCATTTCTAAGTTTCTTGAGGCAGTCCTCATTGCAGTTGTAGAATCATAGAATCACAGAATGGTTCGGGTTGGAAGGGACCTTGAAGATCATGTTGTTCCAACCCCCTGCCATGGATGGGCAGGGACACCTTCCACCAGACCCGACTGCTCAAAGCCCCGTCCAACATGGCCTTGAACACTTCCAGGGATGGGGCAGCCACAACTTCTCTGGGCAGCCTGTGCCAGCACCTCACCACCCTCATGGGGAAGAATTTCTTCCTAATATCTAATCTAAATCTGCCCTCCTTTAGTTTAAAACCATTCCCACTTGTCCTTTCACTACACGCCCTCGTAAATAGTCCCTCTCCATCCTTCCTGTAGGCCCTTCAGGCACTGGAAGGCTGCTGTAAGTTCACCTTGGAGCCTTCTCCAGGTTGAACAGCCCGAACTCTCTCAGCATGTCTTCATAGTAGAGGTGCTCCAATCCTCTGATCATCTTCTTGGCCTCCTCTGGACCCTCTCCAACACATCCATTTCGTGTTGGGGGTCCCAGAGCTGGAGGCAGCACTTCACGGGGGGTCTCACCAGCATGGAGCAGAGGGGCAGGATCACCTCCCTCAACCTGCTGGCCACTCTTCTGATTCAGCCCAGGATACATTGGCTTTCCAGGCTGCAAGCACACATTGCCTGATGAAGTTGTTTCTCATCCACCACCACCCCTAAGTCCTTTTCCTCAGGGCTGCTCTCGAGCCATTCACCACCCAGCCTGTACCTGTGCTTGGGATTGCCCCGACCTACGGGCAGGACC
>KL267217.1:90916-102687 GCA_000699545.1 Podiceps cristatus
AGAGAGCCATAAGGTCTCCCCTCAGCCTCCTTCTCTCCAGGCTGAACACCCCCAGCTCCCTCAGCCGCTCCTCACAGCACTTGGGCTCCAGACCCTGCCCCAGCTCCGTTGACCATCTCTGGACACGTTCCTCAATGTCCTTCTTGTACTGAGAGACCCAGACCTGAACCCAGCACTCGAGGTGCGGCCTCAGCAGTGCCGAGTACAGGAAGAAGATCCCTTCTCTGCTCCTGCTGGCCACACTATTCCTGATACAAGCCAGAATGCCACTGGCCTTCTTGGCCACCTGGGCACACTGCTGGCTCAAATTCAGCAGGCTGTCTACCAACAGCCCTTGCTCATGTTCAGAGCAAGGAAAATTTTTAGTATATATGGCAGTAGAAGCTAAGTTCTTTCCCTTTAAATAGAGAGAGGTTGTCTTTCTCTTTCATTATTAACCAGAAGCATATGGAGAATGCACTGAGCGTGTTTAATTTTAATCCTATTTCATGAAAAATCATTCCCCAGTTCACTCAGAAGTTTCTAAAATAGACTCCAACTCTTACTACTCTGAGCTCCACCAAGTAGTTCCCTTAGATCATTTCTCACATTAAAAACAAGGGATGCTTTTACTGCAATGTATAAATGGAGAAAGCTCACCAATTTTTCTGTTTCTAGTCTTCCTTCAACATCTGGAAAAAATGAAATCTGTTAACATAATATTGATTTTAATAGGCAGTACGTGTGCTGAATCCTCAATTACAACAGTAGTACAAAACAAAAAAAAAAAAAAAATGGTGTTGCTTTTCCCTCTCTTCTGTTAACTGGAGTCTTCTTGTGCAAGTCTTGATTTGAAATTGAAATAAATGTAGCAATGCATACAGTACAAGGTGTATGCTTGGAAATTAAAGAAGACATTCAATATGGCTCTGATTTCCATAAACTATATTTTGGCGTTAGACATATATTTCCATTACCCTTTGAAGATTTAGCCACCCTCATATAAATTGCTATTTTCTCTAAAGGTATAATAATGTTTGTATGTTTAAAAAAACAGAAAAAGTATACTCGTAGCCACACTTTTGCTAGTGCCCAGAGCCTACATGATGTGATTAACTATAGTAGAATTTAAACTATATGATTTCTTAACTATTCTTTATGAAGTCCTTAAGAGGAAATCCTAGTTTTTAGAAAGTAATAAAGGAAGGATGATTACATTTGGCAGAAATGCTCCAAGGAAACTATTAATAATATAGGAAAAACACTCAAAAATACATACAAGATTGCTCAGAATAAATATGTGTATTTTCACAGGGAGGCATTTCTTTTTAGAGACTTATGAAGCTGTGTGAATGAAAGAAAAAGAGATTAATTATTTTAAAGATGTGAGTGGACTAGACATCTGTACATACTGGGTTTTAATATATGAATCCAGAAATAGGCATGAAATGAATTCAGTAACTTCCTGAGTACAATAAGTTTTTTTTATATATATATATATATTTAAAAGTCCCTAGTGCAACCAAAACCTTATCTCTATGCTATACAGTCCATTCAACTTGTGTGATAACTGGAGAGCCATTCAAAGCAGCTTAATGCATAGCTGTTAGCAAAACCACGGAGATTAAAAGTTTGATTCATAAAAACTGTTATCTGCTCGCTAAGTGGATTTTTCCTGTAGAATATAATTTTATGAGGGAGTGGACTTGGACAATTCTATAAAGTTCTTCTCTCGTGAGAAACTGGATGTGTCCAGTTCACTGCAAGGCGCATGGCACGAAAAAGACAAAACTCAAACCAGATCGATGGTATCTACAGTTCACAACGTGTTTGTAACTGTTACATGCAAATGCTGCTGTGCGTCGCACGTCCAGGTTAATTACTAGACGACAGTGCCGTGCTGCCCCAGCACGTCTACTTTTGAGAAGTGTTCTTTGCATAGTGGGAGATGACTCCTTCATTTCACGCCGTAGACTTCTGCGGAAAAATGTGACTTTACGTGCCTCATTTTCTGGAAGCTGCGTGAGGAAGTCTTTAAGCTTTGCAATGAACAGCTTTACGAGAAGGCGGTCCTACGGAGCCTGCGTCTTGCAAATATCTTGCGCTGCTGGTACCTCCGTGCCCGTCCCAAAGGCAACCTGCCCGGCAAGGGAGAGCAGGTAAAGTGGTGCTCAGAGCTACCAACGCTTTTTGAAGCCTTTGATGCAAAGGCTACGGTGTGAAGTTGCTTCTGGCTGTCTCATTTTTCCTGGTTTGCTGAGCAACCTCACTTTTAACTATTTGATGCAAGTGATTTTCCTTAATGTGACCTTCAATTAATTATCCTTGTTTTCCATTTAAAAAAAAACGGTTAGTGCCATTTCTTGTGATATGTTAATGAATAACTAAGGAAAAAACAGAGCCAATGTTACAAATGTGAGTATTGTTATGTTAACAGATGTAATAATCTGTGTGTGACATGCCTTTCAGGTATATATCACATTTGTGTAAAAACAGGTGATTTTCCCCACACATTACAAGAACAGTACCCTCCTCCAGCGGGCTGCTACGTAAGCGTGTTCCTTTTCCTCCACTTCCCATACTATAGCAGTCTTCGAGAACTCTCCTTGCAGGAATTGAATTACTAGATTTATTTTTACAAATATTTAAAATTGAATCCTTTTTGTAACTTTCATTCTTTATAAATAAGGTTTTCAGAATTGCTTCTATTACGTGGAAGCCTATGTTCAATTTTCAAAAGTCTCATTGAATCAGTGAGCCATAAACCTTTAATTCCATAAATCCAACTTCTAAAAATGGAAAGCAGACGCATTGAAAATGCTTAAACTATTGCCGATCTTTAGAGTTGTTCTCTGGTATTTTTAAAAGGATGTCCTGCATTTTGTTTGGACAAGGGAAAAAAATTCCCTTTGCTCCCTGTTGTCTAAAATATTTAGTGCTGGATATGCCTCATAGTGCACCTGACATTGACCTCCTCTGGAGGCTGGATACTGGACTAAATGGAGCATTTCTTTATTCTGGCTCAGCATATCTTTGTGATAGGAGCTATCAGAAGGGAAGAGGCATAATATTCAATTTGAATTAAAAGAAAAATAAATAGTGGAAGGGGAGAAATCAGAGAGAAAAGAGCCAGCAGTGAACTGTATAACAGGATGGCTGAGATGGAATACAGCTGGAAGCTATTCCTGATATTTTACTGGGTAAATCTTGTCTATGTTACCTGCACTTTGAAGGACAACGCATGAGTCTCCATGTCTATTTTAAGTATATCGCGAATGCATGACTCAGAAGCCCTCATTGTCAAAAACTTAATGACCAAACTTTCTTTGTGAATCAGGTTTACTCGGTATTCTCCAATGCAGCATGTATGTGATAGTACCAATAGGTTCTTGTTGGAGGGGGAAAATACCCTAAAAATTCAACTTGTGAAGGATGATAGAAGTAGAGAAAACTGAAAGTAACACAAAAAAGGCTACTATGTGAAATTATATTTTATTTTATCTGGCTTCTGTCGTCATGAAAGAATCGCAAATTGTTTTAGCAGTATTTTGAAGGCATTGTAATATAATGAATTTTAAATTAAAAAATCATTAATATTTAACATTGGAGATATTTAACAGGAAATACTGTTATTGAGTTATTCATTTAAGAATAACTAATTCAGTCTCACAGGGTGGTATCAGTACAGTACTGCCAATGAGAACAGGAAGTAAATACATCTTGGTTATAGTTGTTCTTTGTGCTTTTTTATATTTTTGCTTACTGTAATACCTAGAATATGTATGGACAGGGAGGTTGACTTACAAGAAAAATGCAGGTTTTAGAAGACATTTATAAAACGTGATTCCAGAATCCCAGAAGAAAAAGAACTGACCATTTTAAAGCCGTTGCGAGGTAGGTGTTACGCTACCTTTGCGTCCCGAGAAGGAAGGCTCCTGGTGTCATTGTTCAGCAGCTTCTTTATATAAGTATCACACGGACGGTGTCTTTGATGCTGCTTATTGTGGGAGTTGAATCAGAAATCAGAAATCTGGCAGCATCCAGAATAGTCAGAACTACAAAAAAAAAAAAAAAAAAAAAAAAGTAATTTAAATGAATGTATTACATACAGTGGTTTTAGACATACATATCTACTCACAGGTGTTTGAATTTCTGTGAGGTATTTTTGGTCTGATTTTAGTCCCGTCTAAACACATCTGATAAACTCCCATAAGCGTTAGCAGTGCAGCTTCCCCACGGTGTAAGAGACATCCCGGAACGCCAGTGCCTTCAGAGGCTGCCTTCCCACCGCGATCTGCTACCGACAGCCGCGTTTCGACCCATTTCACAGATGCACCATTGTTCAGTGACGTTGCTTCTGAATATACCATAAAAAAATTAACAATGGCAAAATTTAAAATATTTAAGAGAACTACAAGCAAGTGTGTATCTTTCATGCCCTTGACGTTCCAATCAGACTTTGGATTGGATTCCTTATTATATGCTGTATAATAGATGTAAAACCAGCTTGAGCTCTTTAACTGAGTCGAGCATCTGCTTGGTGAACCAACTAGCAGTTCAGATATTTGTATTACAATTGCACTTCTGAGCTTTTCTTTTCTTTTTTCTTTCCTTTTTTTTTTTTTTTTTTTTTTGGCAAATGTACAGAAAATAGCGATCCTGGCAGATGTACAGCAAATAGCGATCGACTGGATCACTGGAAATTTTTACTTTGTGGATCACGTCAGTGACAGGATCTTTGTTTGCAACCAGAACGGATCCGTGTGCATTACCCTCATTGAGCTGGATCTTAATAACCCTAAGGCCATAGCTGTTGATCCAACATCGGGGTAAGGTTATTTACCTGCATTAGGAAATGTTTATTTTATATGATGAGTGCTTGTTTGTGACTGCAAATAGTATATCTGTTCCATTCAGGTGTTTTTAAAACTATTTTTCAAAGCTATATTGAGTTATTTGCATAGTTGCTATAAAACAGTAACACGTAATGAACTCGTAGCAAGTAGTTAATTATATTAATTGCAACATGTCTCTTGCAACTTCTCAAAATGGAATCAAAACTGAAAAAACAATTTTATCCCTACTTGTCGTAAGATTTTCTTTTGCCTCTGTTTTTCTGTAAATTGTGTTTCTAATTACAGTATGTGGAAAAGGAACTTTGGAGGTTTTTTTATACTGCATCCCCTCAATTGCAGGAATATTGAAAATGGCTTTAACAAGTTTAATTACGTAAAAAAGCAGAAGAATTTTTACTCTGCTTTCGAGGGTCAGCTATAATGGTAAAATTACATCATATTTGCTTTTTCTCTTCCATAGATACATTCAGCATCACTTGGGAATAAAGCCTTGGTTAAATACAAGGTACTAAAAGTTTCCCATTCTGTAACAGCCACCAGCTGGGAAAAGTTTTCAAGTGAATGATGAAGTAAAAGCAGAACTAAATAGGAAAAAGAATAGGATCAAGTTAATTTCAAAACTAAATTTTGGTGAGGATTTTAGAAGAGGGATTTTATCTTGGGTTTATTGGTCTGTAAGTAGTTTAGACTGGTGGAATATGTCCTAAACTGCCATAAGCCCCTTCTCAAAAAATACAAAAATATTTACTGTAAGAACAGCTTGTCATCCATATGTGGACTTTTGTCACTCTTTATTTAAAGCCTGATTGAATATTAAGATGCACTATCACAATTATTTTAATTCTGACAAGAACAGATTGCATGTAAAGTTTACCAAGAAGTTTTATAATGTAATTCTTGAATATAACTGTATTTCTATCTGCAGCAGATGGTGAGCTTGACTTGATCTGACTGCAGAGTTGTTTTAAAAGAAAAACAAAAATTCATGTACAGATTGATTTTCTGCAAGTTCTGATCTGAAAGAACTTGAAGCTTTCAGATTTGCCAGCAGCAGTCTTCTGTCTATATGTTTGCTTGTATATTCTCTGCTGGATTTACTAGATGAATCCAAAGCTTGTCATTAGCTAATCTTACCTGTCAGGGCCGGAAGAATTGTATCCAACCCTTTCATTCTGTAAGGAGCAGTAGAACAGAAAAAGAGAGACTGGTTTTCCTTCTTTTGTTATCTGCTAGCTGCAAACCATTCTTATTTAGATAGTTGCCTTTTTTCAGTGCCATACACGAGAGAAATAGTGTCTGTTTTAGCGCAGATGTACGTGCTGGCCTGCCGGAGAGACAGAATTGATTATGATATCTCACAGTGTGATTCTTCATATAGCAATATCAATTTATTTCATGATGGAAACACTGAGTGGAAAAATTTTTCACAATACATTTTGCATTTCATCAGTTATTTCTTTACTGGTTTTATTGACAGTTTTATTAATTATCTGACATACGTTGTTCTGTTAATAGGATATCTAACATACATTTTAACGGACAAGCACCAACTTACATATATTAATTCTGCTTGTTCGCATCTGCTTTTTTGGTACAGAATGCGAAGAGATAATCAGAAAGCATTCTGGCTACTTAAAAATGTTTTGTTCCTTTTCTTTTTGGTCTTTTTTGCTTTCTTTTTACTCTTTCATGCTGATAGTAGTTGGGATATATTTCTGTGTGGAAGTCTTAGCATGATATTGCTGTCTAGGTAACTTACTGGGTTTATTTTATTTAAAGAATCCGAAAAACATCCATACTAAAAAAGTTGAGCACTGAATGACTGAGTTGCATAAAAGTGACTGTGGAACAGCTTGTTAAGGCGGTTATGTTTATACATTGTAAGCATATGATTATAAATCACATTTTGGTTGGTTGGTTGGGGTTTTTTTTGTTTGGGGCTTTTTGTTTGTTTGTTTGTTCATTTTTGGTTTTGTTTTGGTTTTTTTTAATTTAAATATGAAGCCCAGGCTGTTCTGGGAGATTGTATCTCCTATAAGAATTACATATTATGGTATTAAATGTAATTACATTGTAAGGTAACATGTAACATGTATTGCTGTGATGGTGTGTTCATCAGCCCCAGTGTTCCACAAGCTGAAGGTACACTCGCACAAAGACCATTCCCTATGCTAAGGAATTCAGAGCTTGATCACAAGATTTTATGTCTATGATAAACATCCTGTAGTAGCACAGGGTCAGGCCCTGCTATTCTTCCATGTTCACGTCTGTGCTGTTACGCGTTTAGTTGTTTCGTGAACCAGAAATTCTGCATTTATCAGTAGAACAAAGCACTGGTGGAAAATTTCTTCATTCCAAATGGATCCCCTCGCTTCACTCAAGAATATATTTTGAGTGTGAATAATTCTACATTTTTGTGCCTGCGAGTTTTCTTAGAAGTTTAGTGGTGATGGTTTTACATATTCTTCTATGAGCTTGCAGTGGAACTGGAGCTATAAAGCTTATTTCGTATCATACAATGAATGAAAGAACTTTGTTATTCTTCTAAGACTGAACTTTAAATTGAGCAAAGAAAGATTCTGCAAATCAAAAACCTCTTGAACACGCACATTTGTTAGGTTTCTAATATAAGTGTGTTACTGCTTCGGTTTAGGATTTCAGCACTTTCATCAATCTGAACTGTGTTTTGTTTGTTGGTTACTCCAGACTATGTCTAACAGAAGCCCACCTAAAAAAATCAGGAAAAAAATCAACTCCCCACCTCCCAAACAACAAACTAATAATATACCTAGGTAGAGGTTTTGCAGTACTAAAGCTCATCAGGGACATCAACTAACTTTCAGTGAAGTGTGGCAGAGTGTAAGTATCGAACCTGTGTTAGGGAGGCCATTACCAGAGGGAACAGCCGTGTCTCCGCTAGTCACCGTGAGTACTTCAGGGTCCAGGCTTGTCAGAGAGGCATACATTGAAGAAAAAGCTGGAGCACTGTTAGTAAGAAATAAAAATGGCAATCAGAAACAGAGAAGGAAAATAAATTGTTTTGCAGCAATATATTATCTATCAAATGCTTTTGAAGTAAGATGTTTGGCTCCTTATGTCTGCCCTTCATAGTTCTGATAAATTTTAATATGGGACTTCTTTTCTTCAGTGGTCAAGAAATGGAAGCGATTGCTCTTACAAGTCCTTGAAATGGGTGTAAGATTGATGATGCTGCTGATGACTGTCACATGAAACCAATGTGAGCTGAGTTGGAATGATTTTATCTCTAGCAATGGTCTTCAGTGTAGGTCTGCTGTACTGGTAGGGACTGACTTTTCCTAGGATTCCAGCTGGTTCAGCAATCCACTGGCGTATTTGTGAGACTGCTCACCATACATATGTGATTGGGAAGGTAATACGTTCAAAACTCACAAGAAGACAGATCAGACTTTGGTCCTCTCCCACCTCTGCCACTGACCAGCTAAATGTCTATAGACAGAGCATTTTATTTTTCTGTGTCTCTGCATCCCCTTATATTTAATAATTAATAATTGATAAAATGCATCTTGTTTGGATGCATTCAGGAACATTAGGAATTAATATTGTAGAATGCACTGCTAACTGTGTGCATCTACATATGTATACCATAAATACGTCTACTTAATTACATCCAGCGTTCAAGGGGAATTGTTGCCTTCCTCTGCACTACAAGGGCAATGGAGAATGTAGAGTGACATTTTACAGAGGAAAAATGCATCGGAGTAGGGACGTACTGCAGTTCCCTCCCAAGAGGAGCACTTGAAGTGTTCAGCTGTGATCGCACTGCTTAGAAATCTACCATGCATGGAGTAATATATATATATATATCAGTTACTTAATTTCGATTCGAGCCCATTTTCCGATGTCTTTGGGAATGCCAGTGAATGGGGAACGGCAGGAATAGCAGATAGGGCTGTTGGCTGAGGGCTACCCCTGGTTCCAGTACGGTGTGACTTGTAACAATGGCTCTGAGGCTGTTTGGGATGCCGATCATCATTTTCTATTATCTTTCATCAGCTTATGGAAAAAGATGAATTTTAAGGAGAGCGTTTGAAATGCAGAGGGTATTGATCTAGCACCCACTTACAAAACTGTTCCAAACATAAGGAGACGTGTAGAGAAAGGGCGCGTGGGGTGAGATTACAAAGAGGATGTGCAGAGCAAAGCAGGCGTGTGGGAGGATGCGCGGAGCAGTGTGTAGAGAAGTAACGGGAGTGAGGACATGGGTTAGACGCCTCCTACACCAATCACTATAAAGGCCCGGCGTGCTGGAGGGGGAGAGGAGGAGGAGGGAGGGAGGAATTGGAGGGGATGCCCCATTAGAGGCTGAAGTCATTGAAACGGGAGCTTGTAACTACCATTTAAAAATTGTATTAGTAACAATGGGGAGAAAAGACTTGCGAAAGAGATTTGTAAAGGAGCAAGCTCACACTTTAATACTGCAACAGTGTGTGTCATGTAAATATTTGAATAAATCTTTTAATCGGCTTTTCCCTCTGCTGTGCTGTAGTAATTTACAAAAAAAAAAAAAAAAAAAAAAAAGCCACACAAGCTCTGCTTATTTCTTTCACACAACATTTCTAAATGCATGCAGGAAGAGGTTGTGATGTGATGATGTTAAAAGAATAACATCTATTAGTGTGTTACGGTGTTATGTGCCATTTCTTGATAACGTTAATAAGTCAGGGGAAGAAAAAACCAAAACCTAACAACTGCACAACTGCAAAAATAATTTTATATTCTTGCATTTTAAGTCTGTAAAAGCAATCAGTTGATGCCTTTCTGATCCACAAAGGTGGTGAACAAGGGAAACAAGGGAAGAATTAATAGTTTAAGTTTTGTCCTTCTCATCTCAGAAATTTGTTCTGAGGAAAAAATTAAAAAATATTATTCCATTAATTTCTTCTTTGATTCTAAGAATGCTAAGGACACATTTTTGGGTGGCTACAATGAAAGCTGCAGTATGCAAATAATAACAATAATAATTAAAAATACATAATGATATTTTTGAAACACAGTAGGGCAATTTGCCTCAGTCTAAAATTTCAGAAAATAGGAGAAAGCAAGGGCTAAGATGACATTCTGAAATGCAGCCTTCTGTATAAGGACAGAGTGGAGCGACTTCTTTGAAATACCATATTTGAGAGAAGATCTAGAGAAATCATAAGAAACAGTTGATTCTGCCTTTTATTTTTTTTTTTTTCTTTTTACTTGTGAATTTATCCTACTTCCGAAACGATTCTGGTGGGTGTAAGAGGAAGCGGGTGGAGGTTGGTCACGGGAGCCCTGTTACCGCCCAGGGTGATTAGGCGCTGTTGCGTATGTTCTTACCCGGGCTGTGCGTGATTATCCTCCTGGGATGCAGGCGTTTATTGGACAGACTGAAATGCAATGTGAGGTCCACCGAGCACTTCACACGAAAAAGCCCAGGGAATGGGAAAGGTTTTACATAGCATTGAATAGGTTTTGCTAGAGAGAGGCGCACAGGAGATGGTGCCTGGAGTATGGGAAAGCCAGCCCAGAGGATGGAAAACATCAGGTCAAAGAGATTTTCTTATCTTTTTGTTTTCCCTGTGAAAATATAAATAGAATGAGTTTTGGGCTGAGAGTTCAACCTGTTTGGCAGCATGGGAAGACTTGTAAGTCAGTAAGAGCTATCCTAATTGATGAGATCTGAGAAAAAAATGAAGAGAAACTTTTGCATGGGTAACGTCTTTGATGGAGCATCTGACAAGACAGACCCTGAGGCCAGCCCTGAAATCCTGTATTACAAAACCTGCAATAACCAGAAAAGAGCAAGTTGGCTGATGAGGGGGTGGAGAGAGACCTTTCTGAATCAACTTTACCGAAAGTAATTTCATTTTTCTTCTTTCCTGTACATATATCTTTCAAAAACCAAACCAAAACAGAACAAGAACCCATAAATGGGTTTGGGAATAAAAGGGGGAATGGATTGAAAAGGGGGAATGGATTGAAGCTGAAGGAGGGAAGGTTTAAATTAGATATTAGGGGCAAGTTTTTTACAGAGAGAGTGGTGAGGGGCTGGAACAGGCTGCCCAGAGAGGTGGTGGGTGCCCCATGCCTGGAGGTGTTCAAGGCCAGGTTGGACGGGGCCCTGGGCAACCTTGTGTAGGTCCAGGCCTGGAGGTTGGTGTCCCTGCCTGTGGCAGGGGGGTTGGAACTCTGTGATCCTTGGGGTCCCTTCCAACACAGACCTTTCTATGATTTCTATGATTTCTATGAAATCCGATATGTTTTAGACACAGTGAATAGTGTTTGCATTTACCTTTTATTTGTCTTGAGTTAAGCACGGCGTAAGGTAAATGGATGGGTACCAAGACACCTTTGCAGGGTAAGCGGGTTCCTGGGCTGCAGCAGGAGGCATTTTGGCTGTCCCGCAGATCCCTTCTGCGTTCAGAGGGCAAGAGAGCGGGTGTCGCTCCTGGGACCCGGCGAGCAGGAGAGCGGGGTGGCACTGCCGGCGCGTTGGCCTGTAGCCACCAACTGGGCTGTGGACGTCAAGATTTTGGACCTTAGTAAGAGTATTAAAAGTATTTTTATTTTAAATCCCTTCTTTTTTTTTTTTTTTTTAATTAGAAATTATTTGATTTGAATCATCTCTCCTGTTTAGCCCAACCAGGGAAGGTGGTCCCTGTGTCCGGGCTGCGGAGGGGCAGGGCCCTTTGCTTCACGCCTGTTCTTACCAGCAGCTGGAGACGACGTGATGGCCGAGGGGTTGCGCAGGTCGGCAGAGAGGGAGAAAAAAGTCTTCGGCCTGACCCGGCAGAATGCCCTGGCAGTGCGATCAGTGGCATGTGGGTTTTGAGTGATTTCTCCAGTAAGGAAAAGGGAGAGAAAGTCAAGAAATTTGTTATCAATGAGGAGATCAAGTTTCTTACAGGGGAGGAAGAGAGCAGG
>KL267217.1:104885-123136 GCA_000699545.1 Podiceps cristatus
TGATGGCAGGGGGTTGGACTAGATGGGCTTTAGAGGTCACTTCCAGCCAAGATTATTCTATGGTTGTATGATTCTAAGTTCTGAGCGATGGTACTATCTAATAATCAGTACTACTATCTGGAGAATAAAAAGCTAACTGGTGTAATTCTGATGAAACATCCATTGCAACATGAACTTCAGCAAGCCTTTGTCTTTTGCAGCATGTGCCCAGTAATGGATTTCATAGCTCCGTTGCCACTAGTGGGAACAATATTTGAGTAGTGTCAATAATTATGGAAAAAAATTAAGTGGGAATACAAAAAAATCACAAAATATCACAAATACAAAAAATCACAAATCACAAAAAATCACAAATCACAAATACAAAAAATCACAAAATAGCTGTAGTTTGTAAAAAAAAAAAAAAAAAAAACCACAAGAAAAAATATAGCTTGTAAGTCAGTAAAACTTCTTTCACTTACCAAAAGCTGCTTTTCAGCTAGTTGGTCCAGAAGACCTTGAATGCAGCATCACCCCTCTCTCTCTTGGCTCAGGTTCTCCTGAACCACCTGAAGAACTCGGCTGTCATCTGACTACAGCGTCTTCACTGCCCTGCTTTTGAGGGGGCGTCCCCGCTGCTTTTGGTTACCAGCCATTCGAACAGTCTCAGCAAACCAGGCTGAACGCATGAGCAGCGACAGCACGCGTAAAACTCCGCGAGTTTGTTTGCTTGGGGCAATTCAAGGCTGGTACAACACATGTCCCTCTCACTTTTGTTTTAAACTGGCTCTGTGTAATTAGTGTAGTTACTCTTATGCCTGTCCTCAGATCCCCGTCCTTCAGTCCTTAGCTAATTAAATTTCTGATCAAAACACTCATCTTTTACTGATTACTGTGAATCTATGAATTAGAATTTGTTATTTGTCTAGGAGATGGAAAATGGGCATGTTATTCTGCCTAGGACTTTTTTTTTTTTTTTTTTTTTTTTTTAAAATAACTGAAATGTCCAGGCAAAAACTACATGATTTAAATCACCCTATCAATGATTTTCTTCAAGATGAAAGCAATTAAGCTAGAGAGAATTGAGGCCACTTTGTTTCTGTATGAGAATATAAATTGGAGTTTAAGGCTCTATAATGCATGTACATGATGTTCATGTCCATTTGAATTCTCCTTTTATTTTATTTTTATTACCTGATTGTCTTATTATCTAACCAGCTTCTGTAAGGTCATTTATGTTGAAGACAGGTTCTGATGTGAATTAGAGCACTGCATGAGTGGAAGCACAGAAAAATATTTTAAAAAGTAACTGGTTAGGACCTATCTTTTTTTAAGACATATTTGCATTATCGTAGGCTTAGACAGTATGTGTGTGAATATATATTGAGAGACACTATTATTTTTTTCTATAAAAATGAAAATAGTTACAAAAGTTCCTGTTTAACACAGATACTATTTTATGATGTTTCATAAATCTTTTTTTTTCTAGTGATAAACACAGATTTCTTGTGTTGTTTTCACACCAGTCTTTGTATTGTAGCAGGACAAAATGGGGTAAACCACTGGTTTTCTGATAAGCTGTTATCATGCCATTCATTTCCTTCTTCACCGATGACAAATCACCGCCCGTGTAGATGCAGTGTTTGAAGTACAAAACCATGGGCATTACTCTTGCCCTGGATTAACCAGAACCACCCACACTTGCAAAAATGAAGAAACCCCTTCAGTTCATTCATCAGCAGTACCATGACATCATCCTGAGAGAAACTGCTGTCCCCTCAGGGCTGGTTACATGGAGAGTTACTTTTTCGTAGTGTTTTTCCATATTTTGTTTTTCTGCGGCTTCTTGCACGTCAGTGCCCTCATGCTATGCTCAGCAGTGTGAACATGCCTTGCTCAGCTGAAATGTGACCCCTTTTGGTGGAAGACACAGAAAAGCTGGAGGATATCTGGAGATAATAGTAAGAAATAAAAGATTTTAAAAAAAAAAAAAAAAACCAAACAAACAAACAAACAAAACTCATGGCCTGTGTAAAACTTGCAGGAACCAGGGAAATCTAATCTAGAAAAGAGTAGGTTGAGAAAATCCATAACTATTTTCTATAAAAGACTGGTTAAATAGTAAGGTGGTTTATTATTCTCCTTGTTAATGAAAGGACAAGAAAAAACTAATTTTAATTAGCAGAGATTTTGATAGATACAGGAAAAATTTACAAGGCTGAGGAGACGTTATGACTCATATAAAAGTTTTAATCTCCATCATTAGGGATGCTTAGGATTATGTCTGGCAGGGATATTCTGGCCTTCCTCAGTGTGGGAGGCTGTATATAGTGTCCGTGTCTATAAGCTTATCATGTCAAAGAATAGGATACCAGAAGAATAAATGCGAATAAATGTATTTATTGACATTTCAGTGTTGCTATTTAAAAAGTATGGCTGAAACATTACCAAAGTAATGATTTGTTTTGTTTCACCACTTGAAGGGATTGGGGAGATTTTAAGGAAAAAGGTTCAAAAAATAAATTTTAGGGTTTTCTTTTCTTTTAGAGGTGGTGGGATTTACTGCAAATGAAACTGAAAAGTGAGTTTTAAAAGGATTTTGATACCAAAATTAAAAAAAAAAAAAAAAAAAGTACAATGGAACATCTGCAAAGTTCTGTCCACAGGCTGAATCCTTGTCATTTAAGAATTACCGTGATTTTAACAGACTGCGATTGAATTGTAAGTTTAAGTCATATTGAGCTTTGCATCCATAGAGCGGTATGAGCAGCTTTCTCGTCCCGTGGTTGAGAAAGCTAATGACTGCCTTGGGGAGAAGGTTACGGACATTGTGGGTGATGAGCAGCTTTTCTTTAAAGATGTTTCCATGTTACTGACAAAATTTCTCTTCCTTCTGTTTGATCAGTTATGTAGCTCTTAAATAAGTTGTCTGAAGTTATCTGTCGAAATACACGACTATGTCAACCCACTGTGGAAGGCGAATCAATTGCTGCTTTAACATATTGAAAACTCCTGCAAAATAACTGGCAGTGGGGGAGCATTTGCTTTCTTCAGTTTTCGAGATGAGTACGCTCTACTGCAGAAAACCTTTTTTTGACTTTTAGGTTTGCTCATTACCAGTTAGCTTGAGCTAGTTAATACATTTTCAGAGGTAAGATAACACACACATGCACACACACACACACACACACAATTTGGTCCAAGATTGCAGTGGGCCTCGGGCTTAGTGTTTCTATGCTACAGAATTCATGAGTTTGGACAGTGTCCAGACTAGCACTTGGAAAACATGTTTACCTTGAATCAATGGGTAATTAGCTCACTGAAGACACAAACTTTTAGCATAGAGTAGCCTAGAAGGAGGCCGTCAAGAAAAAATGTGGTCTCACTGACTCTGCTTCAGCTTGATTTAGATCATTTTTATTCATTAGGATTTGACAGCAAATCTACAACCCCCAAACCAAAATACTCAGGGATTTATATTTAACAGACTTTAAATGAGAACATTATATTAATAGCAGGATATTTGAAACTCACTGCCTTCTGTACTTGCTGAAAAATAACCACTTATAAAGTTTTGTAAGTTTTACAAATGTAATGCTTTTGCTTATCGACTTCTTCGGGCACAAAAATCGTACAGCACCACCTCTTGGCTGATCTTAGCCAGCAGAATGATAATACACGGCACTTTCTGCTGGCACGGCTCATTTCTCTGAGCATAAGGAGAGGAGAATAAGCAAACTGCTTTTCCAACAGGGATTACACTGACTTCAACAGAAAGTCAGACCTCTAACCAAAATATTTAAATTGGAACAGAAATTGCTGACTACACCAAGCCAAGCTCTTGTTTGTATTCCTGAGTGTTTGACATGATTTACTGATGTGAAAGTGTTACATCTTCTGAAAGTTCAAGGATTCTTTTGTTTGGTTGGTTTTTATGTATTAGTCTCCCTGTTAAATTACTGTTTTGTTATTTGTCATGTAGACAGTTTTCTCAACGTAGTAATATTTTAGTATATCATAGTACTTTAATGGATGGAGCTCACATTTCAAGAATTGATATATATTCTAATATTTTCAAAAGTGGAATCTTACTATTGGCACTTAAACGCATGTTCAAGCATTCAACATACTGGCAGCTTTATTTTGAAAAATTTGAATGCCTACAGGTCATAACCGATTCAGTTAACAGCTGAGACTGTTCAGAGTTGTTTAAGTTAAGCTGTTTATATAGTAGGTGTGTGTCTGTGTATGATGTACACATAAAATACACGTGCACAGACATTCATTTCTCTTACCGCAGCCGGCTTGCACATTGTAGACCATAGTCACTCTCAGGCTTAACGAACCTTTCCTCATTTAATATCTCCACTTGGTCGGAAGGACATGAAGAGGTAGAGACAGTATGAAGACTAATTTTTTTTTTTTTTTTTTCCTTGGGAAAGAAAACTGAATTCTAGTTAGGATTTTATCCAAGTCTTTAGGACAGGATTCCTGTCTTGCCGGTGAATTATTTTAGCCGACTGTTCTACAAGACACTACTGCTTATGTATTTTATATTATTTGAACAGCCAGCATGAGCCACCTGTGTCCTTGGTATGCAGAAGCTTTGACTGTGTTCAACTGTCTGTGATTTGGAATAAGGTTTTGAAAATATAATGTCTCGGTGTCAAAGGCAAAATTGGGCTGTGCAGTATCAGGCTTCACATATTTTAAGTTGAGGAGTGATAATTAGTGGGCAGGTTTGGAATTCTGGGTTTAAGTTCTATGGGAGATTACTTCATTTCGGCGTGGGAGGTTTTTGTGAAGAAGAATTCATTGATATATGGGAAGCAGTAGGAGAGAGTGGTGTGAACAGTGGTAAAGTGCCTGTTCGGAAATGAACAGCTTGGTATTCAGAGCAGGATTTGAACAAAATGCATTCCTCTCATAGGGCACCAGGCTGCACTTTAATGTAAGAAAGCAATAGTCGCTCTTCGGGGCATAAGGCAGGATGCTTTGAAATAATAATAAGCACAGATATAATCAAAGAATATTAATTGTTCATATCATCGGATAATTTAAGACTACACAGGAACTGTAATACTTGCTAAGAACTGAATGCTTGAATTTGTGCTTGTAACATGTTTGATGCAATTTGTAATTACAGCTAAGTAAATCCACAGGAAATCTTTTCCTGTTTATAAATAAAAAAGAGTAGAGATTAGGGCTAGAGGTTGAGGGGTCACCTATTTTATCACCTTCTTTGAAGGCAGGACAAACTAGCCTGCAGCACTCCCTAAGGAGGTTTTGTCTAACAGTTTTATAATATTCAGATAAGAGATTCCGTGAACCCATACGTTCCTTGCCTCTTACAACTTAGGCCTTTAATTATGCTGTGAGCTGACATGAAGGATGATTTATTTCCCTCCTCTTGTAGTGACTTTTTAGATACTTCAGAACAACTAACAGACCATCTTTTAATCTAGACCAAGAAAACTCATTTGCAACATTTTTTTTTTCAGATATTCCCCACCACAAGCACCTCCTTCATCCAAACTTCAGATCATTTAGTGGCTGTGCTTTGTATAGTCTCCATTTGGTCTCCGTTTTCCTGCGAAGCTAATGTTTGTTTCTTGTCGTAAACACTTCAGTATAATACTTGCTATTTTTATGGAGTTTTTCCTTAGCACTGTGATATAACTGACTTGGGGCTAGATTCTGGGTTAGGCGTTACCCTGATAAAAGTGATTTAGTCATTCTGATTTCCCTCTTCCTGGTACATATTTGTGCTCTTGTTCTTTCTGCCCCCTTCCAGCTGTCACTCCTTCAACTGAGGGAAGTAAGCAGAGACAGTTTGTGTTGCCACACTCTAAATCAGACCTGTAAAAGAATCCAGGATAAATAAAAAACAGTTTTAAAACAGTGCTTGAACATGGCCACAGCAGGAGGTGACAGCAAAACAAAACGGGCAAGCGTCTGCCAGAGAAGATGCAATGGACTCGGTGTGGGAGCAAGACCAACTCAAGGTTTATCTGCTGCCTCCAAGAGCAGACTAACAGGACTGGGACCTTTAAGTTTGCTTTGGGATCCTCCCACCCTTTAGATCCTTCCCTGAAGACCTCTTGCTGAGCCAAGTGCTCCTTATCTTCTAGCTGTGTAGGGGAGTCACTAATCATTGAAAAGAGGATCAGGGGAATTTTGCACAGGGGTGAGCCATTGGGTTGGTTCAACTTCTGTTGAAATCAGAGTGGCCATACAGCTTTCCCTATGCATCCCTACTCAACTGTATTTCAGTTGGGATGGTATGATGTCTGCTTTTCCATATTGCTCGTCATTCCTTACTTTTCGGTGCTGTTTACCAAAGCATGATGTATTCTATATTCTGTTATCCATTGTCTGTTATTCTTAGCGATAGTTTTCTTCCACCCAGCAGAACTTCAGAAAATTATTTTTATAGTCTTTCCACTTCCATTTTTTTAAGTGACATTGGAAGATACAGAGAGGCACAGCTGCCAGAGTGTGGGGAGTGCGAACTCCTGCTTGTCATCACCTTAACGTTACACTACTTACAGGAGAGCGAAGCTGGCAGCAGTTGCCTATCAGCACGAGAGTGTGTGAGCTGGCTTCTGACCCTTCTATCAGAAGGAAAAAAATAAACACATACAGGATAATACTGTTTTTAGTACGAATACAAAAGCTGAGAGATACAATGCAAAAGCTTTTTGACAAGAGATTTATTACTGTGAGTATTCACACACAAACCACAAGAGTAGATAAGGATATTCATATCTTTCATCTAATGTACTCCTTAGAGATACAACTGTATTATCTGTTTCCCTGTTGCCAGTTAGTAACAGAAAATATTACTTGACTGAATTCTGTTAATAGTTTTCAGAAACATTAGCTTCAGAAATATTTCCATTTAGTCTGTAGCTAGTTAATCGAGTCTATGTTCATCTGTCCATACAAGCTATAAAGTTCTACAGTGAACAGCTAATTGTAATTAACATCATTGACCAGTTACAATGCATAAGCAGTAACGTGTCCACGGGTGAGTGCTCTGTGCTTGCTGACAAGACAAGTTACACCAGATGGGGCCCTGGGTGCCTCCTGTGCCCCACGGCACTTGCTGTGCTATGTCAGATGGTGCTTTTCCTTTCTGTGAGATCATTATTACAAAATGTTTTGGGTTGTTTTATTGTCCAAAGACCAACTAGCTATATCACCTTGAAGGCATCAGCTTTAACAGCTGAAGGGCAGGTGACGCTGCATGTGAAATGGTCATATTTTAATGTGAAGTTTCGCTTGCACTCTAGGAGAGCAAGAATACAATTAAAAACAGCAACAACAAAGTGACCATGTACTCACTACAGGCGCTCACAGGCAAGCTCCAGTCATCTCTCACAGTGTACTGCTCTTAAATATGGTCTTTTCTTCATTTCATTGTAAAAATACGCGCAATCGTTAACATCACTTTAAACAGGGAGTGAATACTTGTTGCGGTCTTCAGTTTAAGACATGTTGTTTAACCCTAACCGACCCGTTAGTTCAGAGGGTAGCGGGAGGGTGGAAGACCTGAAGCCAGGGGCTGAGGTACCACAGCCATATTCAAGTCACCGATGTCAAGGCAGCGCTCCTGTGGGGCAAACATTGCCATGGAGACCACAAAGAGGTCTTCTGGGCAAACCAGTGTTGTGTTTTGGCTGCCTGGATTTATACCTATATCACACCCCAATAAGCCCTATGCATTCTGCTCCATTTTTGCTGCAATCTGCCTTTAGGCTCCTGCAAAGCAGAGCTCTGGGTTCCACCGAGTCTAGGTACATTTTGCATAAGCAAGGTCAAATTGGAATTTCAATAAGCTGACAGTTTTCTTTCTTTCTCGTTAGGGAAATGCAATACTGATGTGTATATTGACACTTCTTTTCCTTTTGCCTCAGCTGGCTGCAACATCAGCTAGTTAAAAAATTGCACACAAACAAGTTTGAGCATTTGCATTCAACTAAACGTATGGATAAAGGGGCTATAGCACTGACTGTAATGCATAATAAGCTACAAAAAGCAAAACAGAGAAACAGCTGCAGTCAAAATCTCCAGAAAATTCTGCTATCAGCTTCTGCAACTGATTGAGAATATTGCAGAATAAATGTTCCTGGATTTTAACGTTCAAAGCAGCACAACTAAACAAATACAACATGGATTATCCTCTAAAATATTAAACGGCAAATGTTACCTTGCAGAAATATTGGGTATCTGACAGAGAAGGATTGGAATCCTAGCCAGAAATACAAATTTACCTGCTTACAGATACAAAAGATAGTACACCTGTGCAGCTGTTCAACATCTGTCCCCTGAAGATAATGATATAAACATATGACAAACATCATATAAATATCTGGCAATTAATATACCTAGAATCATAGATGGTGGTGGTGGTAGAACAAATCTGTAGTCAAGTTATTGGAGCTGGGCCACAGATGTCTGACAGTATAAAACCCAAAAAATTGCTCCAAAAATATAAATAAGGCACAATCACAAGTTTATTCTGAGTCAGTGCTCGATCTGTGAGTTTTGTGTTTCTTGCACTGGTTTTCAACCAGCAATTTGCAGAAGTGTTTGGATTGCATCTGAGGGTTTGTAAAAGGTGAATGGGAAAAGCAGGCTCATACATAGACTATTGTATCACACATAAATGGGATTTTGTAAGAGAGCTGCCTTACAGGTTCAGTTTTCCACTGGGAGGGGGGGGGGAAAAAAAAAAAAAAAAAAAAAAGGAACCTACAAATAAAACCCTAGAGGTATTCCTATTAATATCCTTCGAAATAATACCCTCCCCAAGTCTCTCTGTAATAGATCTCATTTTAATAATTCCGAGGCCTAGAATAGCATGCAGTTTGATTGCAGTTTGTGTAGCTTCTTTCTATTTATCATTCGCACATTTAAATGCACCTTAAATGCTCAACTGAATAAATACAATGCAGATTACCACTTAATACATTAAATGCCAGATACTGTCTTGCCAAAAGCCAAAGAAGCTATTTCTGTTTTGGCTTACCTCCATATTCACACATACTGAGGCTTAATGATGGGTACTTTATTTTATCATGTTATTTCTTTGCAGAGATGTTTCAGGGGAAAAGAGACTGTAATAAAGATGTGCGATTCACGATTCTGGAGTCTTCTCTGTGATCAAGTTTAAATATATGGTTTTTAGTGTCTCTAGGCCATTGCTTCTTCAGTTTTGAAGTATCCCTTTGAAAAGCTCCAATTCCTTTCTGTTATCATGTATTGTAGAAAAGAAAGTACAATTTAGTGCTTAAAATGAGTATGGACAGATGTGGAAAAGACAATATGAAATGCCAGGTTGTAGTAAAAATAATCTGAGATCAGACAAGCAGATACAAGTGAAAATGCAAAAGGAGCAAATTGGGACAAAAGTATGTGAGAAGGATGTGGAGAACCTTATTTAAAGAAGAAAATAAGGACAACAGTCAAGGGAAAGATGGAAGAAAGTGAAGAAAGCTTTAGGATGAAGTCTAATACTAGGGTGTTGCAGATGGAGGTGACATGGGTAGGTAATAGGAAAAAGAAAAGACATGATCCCAAACATTCATAGAATTTCATGTAATTTGTGGATTGTTCCCAGGGCACAGGTTTTGTTTTGATTTACAGTTTTTAAGATGAGTGGGCTGCAGTTCGAACCCAGACTGTCTGCTGTGGAAAATCCTTCTCTCAGGATGGCCAGCCGGCCACCTCCCATGGCGTACAATTTCATTTCCCGGTGCTTCCTCTACTTGGATTTTACTCGTTACCAGTAAAGTACCACTGTAAAATCAGATAATGAACTCTTACAGGTCTCTTAGAATAAAAAAACACGACAGCTAGTAATAACCAGGGGCACCTGGGCTGTATTTTCTCCTCAGCATGTGGTGGGTTTGAGAGCTCGCATTAACAGTTTGCCATGGATGAGAAAGGTAATTTAGACACTTTCTCTCTGCTGAAAGAGAATATGGTAGCTAGAAAAGCTATGGCAGTCGCTTTCATATGTTTATGGAGTTGTACGTTCTTACTGTCATGTAAGTAATTATGTGCAAAACGTGCATGTATTAAATAATCCTTGGTAACATTTTCAGTCTTCCAAGCAGCTAGGAAGCAGCGATGATCCTATGTAAATGACATGTTTACTCAATGTCTTCCTAGATGCCGTCACACAGAGAGTTTATATGGTTCTAAATGCGTGTCTATCCAAACACCCAAAGGAAAACGAAGGGAATGTATTTTCGTGGTGGGAAAATATCTGCTCCAGTCCCGTGACACAAACCTCCATTTGTTAATCATCTTTGGTTGAACTACACATCTATTTAAGTAACCTACTTTGGTTTAGAGAAAATAAGAATAATGAATGGGCCACTTCATGTAACACAGAATTAAAAAAAAAATTTAGAAGTTTTCCTTTAACCTTGGATGGGACAAAAATCTTTCTTGATGAGCCAGATCCTAGCTTTTCCATATCTGGTGTCCTGCTGGTATTTTATTTTGCTGTTGTGGTACTGCAGAGAAACAGAACTCCTAATTTTCAATTTGAAGTCCACAGGTGTTGACAGGAAGCTTTTTCCACTTTAATGTAGTATAGATTTCTACAAATGGTAAGAAAACCTCAAGATGAAGATTGCAGAGACTTCCTTTTCTAAGCAGAGATCTTACAGGTTTTGGAAATGTTTCTGTATTTCAGTATTAAGAGTAATGACTGTCACTGTCAGTGCAAAATGTTTGGGGAAAGATGTTTCTTTTGGGGCTGGGAAACGTTGGGTGAAAAGAAAGTATGCGTAACACTTCTCAGACACTACTTCTTTGCAAGCAAAATGAATAAAATGAGAGCTGCTCGAGCACTTTTTCTAACAATAAAATCCTTTACCTGACCCCTGGAACCAGTACCATCATGGAATGGATTTTTTTCTGGGAAGCTGCAAGCAGGGTAATGCCAGCCACTGTGAATTATGGAAGCGAAGGAAAGGTAAATTAGCTCTTATGGTGTTCAGCAGCCCCTTTAGCCTGGGTAGAACTGGCACTTAGTCTGGCTCTAATGGCATTATTTATACATCTCAGAACTCAGTCTGATAGTTTCCATATTTTGTTTACCTCTGTGAAAGTAAATAGTATCATTTTAAACCCAATACCATCAAGTCCAATCTACTGAAGTGCTAAACAGACCAGTGCTGTGGATGTAAGAGCTAACCCTCAAGCTTCAAGGGATATTGATGGCCCATATTTTCTGCTTCCTCCATTTCCCTAATCTAATTGTCAGGCAAACTGTACTTCAAATTTCAGATTCTCTGTAGGATTAGGTGTTCTTGGAAGCTGCTTTGACAGGAACTATGCTATAAAACCAGGAAAAAACCAACAACAACCACCAAAAAAAAGATGCTAAATTTTTATCTGTGAGATGGCTCTTGCTAACCATTCTGATTTCCTGCAGATATGTATTTTATCTTGTCTGTGGCTTTGAAATACAACCTCCTAACTAGGAAGTCTCATGAAACTTTAGACATCCGTGCATAGCCCTATTACTTCATTCATTTATAGCAAAATACAGAATTAAAGAAACCTGTAAAATTGCCTGTGGAGAACCTTCCCTGTGTTGCTGCTGCATCTAGATATGGCTTAGAAGGTTGTTCCAGTTCTGGCGTATATGATTTTTTTTTACTCCTATTTTCTAATAGCATTCTCCCAATAAGCAAAGGTCAGACTGCGGTTCTGTCAATGCCAGGAATGTTTTTCACTGCACGTGCCCAAGGTCATTGGCTGACCATGCCCTGGTTTCTGTCGGTGAAATTGCCTATGTAGCATGAATATTTGCATGTATGGTATAGTTTAAAGAAAAAAAAAAAAATCATACACAGAATTTGTTATAAGATTGAAATCTTCTCTAATTGTATTTTAAGTCATCAGATTGGTGACATTTACCTTTCAGTGTGTCATTTCATTTTTCATTTTATGCTTCAAGCCAGTGTTCTCCAAACTCAGTGCTGCTTAAAAATGCTTAATCAAATAAAAATGCTTATTTTCCATCAGTGGATTTAGAGCGAAAGTCATGATAGATCAAGAAAAAAAATATTAAACAGTTTTGTGACAGAAATGAAGAAATATTCCTAATCATTATATATTTTAAAATTCATTGTGTGTTTAAAATACAGTGAATTTATCTATGTGCAACATGAGTTCTTTTCAAGAATATGGAATTTCCAAGACTTGGAAAGAGGCGGGAATTTAGGCCAAAGAAAAAATAGAGTGGGTCTCACTTTGCAGTGGGAGTAGATAGAAAGGAAGAGTATAAAGAAACACTAAGGTTTAAAAAAGAAGCCTTGGGTAGGTGGTACAATCTGTGTCTTTAACTTAGTCCTGTAAGTGTTTAACGGTCATGGGGAAGCTGCGGTACACCTGAACATTCAGACTGGAATATTTATTGTAGCCAGCCATGGAGAAGTGGATTGGTGGGAGAACCCATAGAGAGTACATCTGTTTTATCAAGTGCACGTCCTTGAAAACTGAACTATGAATCCAGCATGCAAAAAGCAACTGAATCTCAGCAAAAATGAAACTAAGGACCTATGAGTAGAAGGCCCTTTATTTGCAAAATGTATGTCCTTTGAAGTGAATCCTCTGCACAAAAATATGTCTGGGAAAGGTGTCAGAGAAACAGGGGAAACCAAAGAATATCCGTGCACTGTGTTGATTGTGAAACTAATTACAGCAGCTGCCATTGTGGCTACGCAGTATTGCCTGGGGCAGAGCCCTAAAACCGTTACCAAAAAGGTAGAGAAGGCCTTAATGAAACTTTACCAAAACAGATTTGTTACCAAGTTTTGTAGCTGTGTGCTCAGGAGAAGGCAGAATGAGCACTTTGTGTTTATGGATTTCTGGCATGTCTCACAGCCATCTAGAGTCCTCTTCTTCTGTAGCACATCAAATTAATTTTGCATGAGCCAAATTATACAATTTTGAGGTTTTATACTCAATAGATTTATAAATTATTTTACATCAATGCAGAGCTTGGGAAATGAAAGTAAATATTTGCTTTACCTAGCAAACAAGGTAATGCGAATACATCTCTATCACTTGATGCTGTATTTAAGCTCTAGGCGTCCTGCCTGATTGGTGTTTAGTAAAGACCCAACTATAAACAGATGGATAAAGCACAGATTTAAGAGCTAAAAACACCCTGAGGTTTTCTCCTGTTCTAATACTTGTCAATTGTGTGAGCTCACTGCTCTACACCTCAACCTCATCGCCTCTAAAAATACCTTATTTTGCCGAGTGCTTTGAGAAGGATAAAAATTAATGAGTATTTGTTATGAATGATTAGTGACAGTATTTTTATTAGGAAAACTTGAAAAGAGGCTTAATAAATATCATCCTTTTCAATCCTTTTACCCTGTGATTTTCTTAGCTTTCCTGGATCACTGACTTCATTATGTGACATTAACGAATGCATTCTAAAAACAACTGCTAATAAAACGTGTATTCTGCTCTCATTGCTTCCCTTTCTGTACTTCAAACAATGCATTTCCATTCAAATTGAAACAAAGATTAATGAGTATCTCGCTAGTGTCCAGTGATCTGTTATGAGCATTGAACAGCTTTATGTCCAATTATTTTTTTTTCTATAAATAGCTAGAGTTTTCATAACCATGTGATGGTGGTCTGCAGTTTAAAAAATACTGAGCATTGATTTGAAACAACTTACCTGTTCCGGAATATGTGAATAGCTGGATATCCTTAACAGATGAGGGAAATGCAGAAGATGTCAAGCAGCACACCTACTGCCCTTCTGAGCTTTCTGCTGTTTGGGCTATACGTAAGTATGATTCAAGGAGAGCCTTTCAGAACAAAGAATAACTTGCTATCTAGGATATCTAGCATCAAAATGGGTTGGACTTTTGTTGTTTGTTTGGGTTTTCTTTGTTACCTTTTAGTTTCTTGCAGTGCTTCCAGGGCACTTTCTGTGAAATGGATGGGAAAATACAAAATATGATTTCATTACTTCTTCAGACACATGATTGTAAAGATGGAAGCCTCTGTACTTGGATGCGTTTTGGTTTTCAGCATTGCAGGATGCATACTTCAGCAGTGGAAGAATAGAAAAGTCTAATGATTTTGATGTTTCAGTGTTTCAAAAGTAGAGCTGGGAAAAACTTTTCCCGTCCCACAAAAGATTTTGTGTTCTATATTGAGGTGAACCTGGGAACTTTCAAAGTTACCATGAAAGAGGAAACATCTTGGAAAATCCAAGAAGATACTTGTACAATGTCTAGGACGTCCAGGCTCAGGTATCTCCACTCCTCCAATATACCAGACGAGTGTTTAGCCATCAGTTACTCTCTCATTGAAGCTTCTTATCGAGGTATACATAAATACTTTCCATCAGAGCAGAGATGAGAATTCTTTTTGTCTCCCATGCATGCTCTTATTGCCTTTGGTCTGTATTTTTAGTCAGTAATAGAAAGCACAAGAGCTTCAAAAGGAAATGTTGGGACAGATTCTCTGATCTTGACATAGGTGCATACAGATTTGAAAAACCCATCTAGTCAGCAACAGATTTAACCCAGCCAGTGGGGTGTCCGTACATAATGCTGCCCTTCTAATAGAAAATTGCATGTGATGCCAAAATCACTGCGTGATAAAGCATTCAAGCAAAATTCCTAATGAGGAATAACGTAACCAATGAACAAAGAAATGCCTCATCCTCCTTGATCTACACTTCCTTTTGATTTAATTTTTCCTCACCTTTGGAGTTGTCGTTAGATTTTCAGCTGTTATGTACATAACTGAGATGAGTTCTACCTTTTCCAAGACATATTTAATAGCATGATGCTCAGATGGTAATTTATTTCCTGTTTACATATGTCTTATACTTGCATATTACATGTTCCAGCCTGGACTTTGAGTGGCAGAGTTTAGAGAGCATGTTTTGAACATACCCTGGCATATTTAATTGAGTTCAGCACATAGGACAGCCTCAATTACTAGTTTAATTAAAAAAAAAAAAAAAAAAAAAAAAAAAACCCCAAAACAAGAAAAGGCTAGATTTTAATTAAAAAAAAAAAAAAAAAAAAAAAAAAGAAATCCAACAATAAGAGAAAGGATGTAGTTTTGCATTGTAATTGAACAGTGCTGCTGTGAGTCCTAGTCCAAAGAGCCTCACTCCCTCTAGTCACTGTGCAGGAGGGACTTGGGGTTCATAGCTCGGGCTGTGAAGTCTTGTTTAAATCTGACTTCCCAGAGATGAAGCCTAGATTTCAAAGCTGTTTAGACATGGGAAGAAAGCAATCAGGATATTCAAAAGCATCTGTGCAACTAATTCCCAGGGGTTTATCCTTTATATTGCCATTGGTTTCACAGGGATTTGGGCACCATATGATCTGCTGCGCTGATTGTCACTGCTGCTATCTCTCCATTACGCGTTGACAAGTGAGCACATCCCTTGCCAGGTACCATCGAGAAGCAGGCTATATCAAGCAATTACTGATTGCTGAACACAGGAACACCTTTAAAGAATATTAAGTACTATCTTTACCGCTCTGCTCTTTTCCCTCTTTTGGAATAAAAAGTGAAAAGACCAGGAACACATTTTTAATAAGGTAAGAAAGGAAAAAACTGTTCAGCAGCAGGTGGTGTCTTGTACGTCCCAACCCAGGCTATCTTCCACCTTGTCATGGAGAGCGGCGAGAAATTTTGAGTGATTAAAACTGTGCTGGAGATTGTAAGGTTATTCACTGGGGTGATGTCAGAGGAGGACAATTATGCTGAAAGAAAGTGGGGGAAAAAAAAGCCTGAAGTTAATCTGTGCTCCCTTCACCTCAGGCTGATTAGAGTAAATTAACTGCTATTGCAATTAATATGCAAAGTAGATATTCATTATTTTTCTGACGGCAAATAAAATAATGTATAAATATAACAAAAATAATCTTGAAATATGTTTTCTTAATTATGCTTGTAGACTATTGCTTTCATTTTCTAAAGCAAGCAAACAAAAAGCCCGCCCTGTCCAAAACCCACAAGGCAGTATTCTGATCCCCTCTCCACTCATGTCAGACGGTATGAATTTTGTTTTAAAATGAAGAAGTTAAACCATCCTGTCACACAGGCACACCATGATACGCTTTCAGACTGGAAGGGTCGTCCACCAGAAAGGGAATCTTCTCCTCAAACTGTATGAGTTGCTTTAGTAAAAGCTATTTCCATTGATACATCTTGGTCTGGGACGTGCAGCTCCCTTCCCCGCACAGTGTTAGAAGAAGAGGCGTTTGCCTCCTGTTCTGCTGTCACCACAGCACGTGATGTCATGTACTCAGCAGTATTATTGGGTTTTATATTGTTTCTTCTTTTCCTAAAATTAAATCATTAATTAGTTAAAGAACAAAACTATTTAGTTAGGTCTGAATTGCAACTGTTTGCATCGCCATTTGCCTGGTGGTCTGGAGACTGAGGAGAGAGATACTCCTTGAAGCAAGAGGAGAGTGACATAGTGACCACTTATGCAGACTGGACTTATGAATGCCTGTGGGACTGGGTGGGGTGTGCCATAAATACGCTGGAATCCCGTTTTTCATATATTTTTAATGACAAGAGCCGTAACTGTCACTCTTTGAGTGTGAAACTTCTCTTAGAATTGGTATTACACCAGGCCCGTGAGTGGAACAGGGCAGGAACGGAAGGGAAGTAGTAAAGCGGCCTTGAGTTTTCTGTGTTATTAATTCAGTAATGGTTTGTCACTTTCTGGAGTTCTTCCTGTGCTGAGCGTGCTGTCGCGCCATGCTTTTCCCCGGGAGAACAAGCAGGTGTGGAGTAGGAGTCACAATCTCATGGATGAAGGTGTCTGCCAGACACAAATAGAGAGAGAGGTGTAGGTAGGTAGGTAGTTAGATAAAGATATAAACTTGCCTGGTATTTCCCTGAAATAGTCTTTTTCTGATGCTCTATATATTGGTGAAATCTTCCCATGGCTGCTTGTTTTGTGGGTTCTTTGGGGGACAGTGGGAGAGCTGGTGGGGTTTTTTGTTTGTTTTTATTTCAACTAAAACCCTTCAATCATTTCTGTAAAGATAATACTTAATTTAGTGCTAATAAATTTTACCAACATGTTAAAAAATTTTTTAAAAGTGTGTTTGGAGCAGAAGTGGATGCTATGCCTCTGGATCAGCTGACAGCCTCTTTAATCCCACGATTCCCAGGCTGCTTCCTGCAGTCTCTTGTTTAATTCATTACTTATGTTCAAAATTCTATAACAAGTACGGCAAGTGTATTACAGATACGGCTTTTCTATAAAGTACTTTGTCATGCCAGCACAGGTTTTCACTGCTCTTGAAATGAGACAAGCTTCATGTGGAAAATAGCAGCAGATGATTCAGTAAATAAGGATTAGAATGATCCTCTCAAATGAAATGGGAAATTTCAAGCCAATAACTCAAATAAATAAATAAGTGAAATTCAGACATCTTTCAAAGCTTTCAAAGGTTGGATATGTCATGAACATGACAATTAAAAGCTTCCAAAAAACCACAAACCAGGTTTATTAATTCTGAGTCCTAACAGTTTCTCAAGCAAAATTTAGAAGAACAGTAGCATTTGTAATCCTGAGGAAAGGTGAGAGAACACAGGATTGGAAGTTGCCTAGCAATACTCTGTGAATAAAATCCACCAATTTGCTTTGCTGACATTACCCTGATAGAGGCCGAGGGTGCTCACCCTGCCCGACCCTCCGGGCAGCATGGCGGAGCTGCTGGAGGGGGAGGCTGCGGGGCAGAGCCGCAGAGCGGGTCCGATACCCATTGGAGGGACAGCACAGCAGGGCATAAGCAACCCAGGGAGGTTCCTGGAATGCGTCAATGGTAACTTCCGTCTCCAAGTGATAGAGGAGCCAACGAGGGGAGGTGCTGTGCTGGACCTTGCTCTCACCAACAATGAGGGGCTCATGGGGAACGTGAAGTTCAAGAGCAGCCTTGGCTGCACTGACCATGAAAAGGTTGAGCTCGAGATCCTTAGGGCAGTGTGGAGGGCTCACAGCAAGATCACTGCCCTGGACTTCAGGAGAGCTGACTTCAGCCTCCTCAGGGGTCTGCTTGGTAGAGTACCATGGGAGAAAGCCCTGGAGGGAAGAGGGGCCCAAGAAAGCTGGTTAATATTCAGGGATCACCTCCTCCAAGCTCACAACAAAAAATTGTATCCCAACAAAAAAATGCCAGGAGGCCTTCATGGATGAACAAGTTGCTCCTGGACAAACTCAAACACAAAAA
>KL267217.1:130805-147177 GCA_000699545.1 Podiceps cristatus
TACATGGACAGTTTTAGTAGGAAAGAAGAAAATAAGAAAAAAAACCTAGTTGCAGGATTTTTCTCTTTTGCCCCATGTTATGCTGCTCTGTTCAATAAGATCTCCACAGATTATGACAATTTCAGGCTACTTTAGCAGTGAACCAGATCTGCTCTTTTTTAATCCATCCCCAAACTGACAGCTATTTGTCCCGTTCGCTGCTCAGACTGCCATCCCTGTTTCCACACATAAAAAAACTCTGTTTGAACTGGTGATTTTGATGTACAGAGAGAGGTATTTCATTACAAGTGCCCCCCCTAAGGCATTCGGTTTGAGGTTTTGCTGATTTTGCCCATGTTCTGTTGTGCAGCAACCGGGGATTCGAGTGTTCTCTGTGCAGTGAGAACGCGTTGTCTAACTGGGTTTTACTTTTATCTCCAGCTGTCTGGGCTGCTTCCCGTGTGGCACTAAATCTGCAGCTCCCTCTGAGAGGAAACGCATTATTATTATTTTACTCTTGTGCACTCACTGCTAGGATTCCAAAATATTAGTAACATTTTGGACATATGTCCTCCCTTACGACGCAGAAATCACGGAGGAGCTTTAATGGAATTTCATTCCTGTGTAGCCCCAAAAATACCACCATTTCCTTCCAAAACCCGTTATAAAAGTTAAGGCATGTTGCAGGAGCGCCTGCTGGCTTCTAACCCCCTAAAACATCATGGATTTGCAAGGTGAAGTCATCCGCATGGTGATGGATGATGCCTTTTGCTGGAAAGAAAGAGGGTGGGAGGACCCAAATGCCCAAATCCAATGGCTTTTGCCTTCCTGACCTGGGGAAAAAATTGTCTTTGCCCCAAATGTAGCACTTGCATTATTTGTGGGAGTGTTACCAAGTTGTCCTCTCCGGGTACGTAAGATTTGTCTGGTATACTAAGGGCCATGGTGCATTTACTATCAAAAATGGGTGAAGTCTAAGTGTGGTGGGTTTTTTTTGGCTTTAGATGCAGATCAAAAAGAAAACTACTGAACCCAGAAATCAACTTAAATGTCAACAGAGGTGAAAATGTTCCTGGACCATACTATAAGCATACTATTAATTAAATGCAATGTAAATTAAATCACATTAATTTTGATTAAGTGCAGTAGAAATCAGATGCAGGACTGCATAGCAGTCCCCTTCGGAGAATGCAGTAAAACAGATCACCTGGTACTATAAGCTTTAATGTACAAGCGGAGAATCCCACAGATCTTTTCACACCGTCTGTTTCATTAGGTGTCCTGATCATCTCCTCTGAAGAAGGTCCCCATAATCTTAGTTATCCTATGGTGTATGGTCCTTTCTGTAGGACAATTTGTCCTACAGTATATCTGGCTGGTGCCACTCAATGCCAATGGTCTCCTCATTAGTGTTTAAATGATAATTATTTATTTTATTCTATGAAATTACACCCCATTTATGCTACTCCAATTCAGAGATTTTTCCCACACTGTAATCCTTCCTTTAAATTAGGGAAAAATGCCTCTGACCTGACGTCGCTCACTTACATGTTCCAAAGCATAGAGTTAGGTTTTTTCACTAAGCAAAGCTTCTCCCAAGATCAATGGAATATCTTTAGTAGCCTCCTGTCTTGATAATGAGCCTTTCAGTGTAATTTCTGAAAATTAAATACTGTTCCTTCTATTCTTAGCTCCCGTTGAGGTATGCTATCAACTATTTTACTCTAGATAGGTCGGGTACACAGGAGTAACGTTGTCTAAGCAAGCAGCCTTCTTTCTACGTACACTGTATTAATTTACCTCTGATAAAATTTCATTGCAGTTGACTCTGCCCTGTGAACTGCCAAGCTCTCTGCCATTCCCCTCTTCTTGGGATTAAAGTAGTGGACTTGTGATTACTTCAGAAGAACATCCTCCTGGTTCTTCAGCTTAAATAGAAGGTGCTACCCTTTAAATGTGTGTGTATTTGTAATCTTTATCCTTTTCCTACCAAGTAGGGCTTACTCTAACAACATCTTTAACACTAGTGATCTCCAGTGAGACCAGAAGAAGACAAAAACAGATGGAGAGGCACAAGATGGTATTTTCCCTGGCATTGCCATTTGACTGCCACGTGGCAGCTGGCGCAGGTTGGGTCACGTTGACACTAGTGTTAACATAGGAGCTTTACGTAACTCTATAGGATGTCACGGCTTCCCTCCCACAGAAAGGGGGATACATCTGTGGAATTTGGATACCTCTGTGATTAAAACGGTTTGGTACCTGTGTCAATTTAGCCTCCACTCTGGCATTTGCTCTTAAACCACACCATGCTATCAGAGGTATGATCATTTATCTTCTGCACCTCTGACCTGCTTGGGCATGCCTGACACTGTGTTTTACTTCTCCTCGTACGGGATTGACATTACTGTACAATAACACATTCCTCTTCCATAGATCCACTGCAGGAGCACCTGAGGTTTAAAAGCCAGCCTGGGAATTAAAGGAGCAATAAGAAGTGGGAATAGGCTGGCTTATGAGTTATACAGGGAACAGTTCGGAAAGCCTGGCAGCTGAACAGATGAGCTTCTGGACATGGTAACAAGTGTTACCTCTTTCCCATTACAAAGAGTAATGAGAGACTGAGGAGGGAAATAAAGAATAAAAAATAATAATGACACATGAATATACTCAACTATGAAGCATGGTTGAATGTGTGAGGAACAAATTGAAAACTGCTTCATGATGCCTTATAATATTGTTCCATACGTGGGCGGTGGGTTTTTTGCCAAAGAGTTGCAGAACAGTGAAATTTTACCCCCCAAACCTCTGATAGTGCTATACAGTATTTGGCTTCTTAGGTACATCAGAAATTTTCAGTCATCCAAATGCCCAAATGGAGCTTTACAAGGAAAACATATTTCTTTCTCAGCTTATTTAATTAAATAGGTGGATTATGAATGCGGTGACTGAAAGCTTGGAAAACAAAAGGAAGTGACAAGAGAGAAGTTGCTCGACAAAACCAGTGGTGATAAGGGAGGCATATAGCGTTTGGCAGCTGCACTAAGACGGTAACTATCTCAGTCTGAAAGGAAGTTGCTATTGAGGACAGATGTCTTTGTCAGGAAAGAACAGCAGGCCTTTTGAGGCCCTCCTTACGTGTTTTCGGGGCCTGATAATGAGCGAAGGATGAATCTGTGACCACTGGCATGAGAACAGGGACTGGGAAGTTCACGGTCACTTTTGTCTCATGACGGCATTCTTCTCTGGAATTAAGTTTTATTTGGTAACACGACTATATTGCTATCTGTAGTCGGTGGGTTTGTCAGCTGAGGATATTTTAAAATGTTAAAGAGATTTTGTTGCTCAGATGTGGAGGGAATATTCCCTGTGTTTTCCTAGATGAAACCAAACTCTTGTTGGAAAACTCCAACCAGAACTTTTTAAGACTGTTGTTAAGCTATGAAACGGGTTGTATTTCATAGACTGGAGAAAGTCAACTAAACCCTGAGAAATCATCAGAGGGAGAAGGATGTATGTAATAGCTGGTGAGAGGACGCCTGTAAATCAGCAGGGTAATAGAGCTGTGAAAATAGCAAATGTCATCCAGTGATGGCTGAATCTCCAGCTGATGCAGGGAAGTTACGGTGCCGTTGTACAGACACCGGTGAACTCTCTGGAACAGCGCATCCAGTGCTGTTCGTGCTAGTTCAATAACATGACCTAAAACTGGAATAACTGCACAGAAGGGCAACATAAAGAGCCTGTCTTATGAGATGAGACAGACTGACTTTGCTTATCTATAGCTGCTGGGTAGAGAGGGAAAGAATGTGATTGCCATCTAGAAATACCTTTGGAGGGGAAGACAGGTGAAAAGAAATGTTTAAGGCCAAGTAAGTGTGCTGCAGAAATCAGTAGATATAATTTAGCCTTGGAGATATCATCTTTAGTTATTAGATGTAGATTCCTAACTGTTGCAACACCAATGAAACTGTTCTGGGAGAGCTTCTGGATGGAACATTGGGTCAAAATAACTAAGTACTCTTATGAGTTTAAGAAGTTTGAAAAAAGAGTAGTATAGGGTGCCTGCAAAGCAGCTGGGATTGATGAAGAAGATGGCCCTTTTTATTCTTGATTAATGATGGGCAGAACATGGGGTTTGTACAGTTCCAAAGAACTAGGAGATTCAGAATTTCTATGCATGAAGTCTGCAGCTTTCAAAAGATAACATGCTTTAATAAAATTCAGTTTAGTGCCAAAATTTGTGCTGTGTTATAGCAGCCTCAATTACATCCTCACTGGTAGTCTCAGGAAATGGAGGCTGTAATGGACACAGCTCTCCCTGTCCCCGTCAGTGCTGGTCCCTCAAGGTCAGCACTAATGCACGGTGCTTGGGCTGTACAGGGAAATGCACGTGGTCAGTATTTCTCCTGAAATTGCTCTGTGAACTGATGAAAGATTTCACCACCCTCTGCTGGAAAACGATAGGCAAATCCAGCATCATTTGTGAGCAGGAAAATTAGTTTTATAAATACTACAGTATATCCTTGAGAACTCCCAAGGCAAAGGAAATACAGGGTAATTGTGGGTCAGCTTTGTGTGTTACAAATGCAATTCTGATTTAAACCTGATTTTAAAAATCTGCATTAGTCTTTAAATACAGCATTGCATTTCAAGATTACATAGTAAAGCATTTAATTTTCTTAATTTAATTTTCAGTACGCTTTGATCATACGGAAGCATTTAGGCAACTACTTTCTTGCTCTATCTTTTGCCTCTACATTAAAAGATAAAGTTTTATTATTGTCAGTCTCCAGGAGAAGAGTAATTATTTTTGAAATGACAAGTATGTCAGTTACATATGAAGTCATGCTAGCATCCTTAGCATGAATTATGTTAATATAAAACAGGTATATAGAAAACAAGAACTGAACCACCATCCATGAAAGCTGGAGGAGCATCTTAGATACTCTTTACTGTATCTATTTGTTATTGACATACAAATGTTTTATTTCTTGTCTGATCCAAAAAAATAGTTGTAAAAGGCACATAATTATTTTTTCTAACTTATGTATTAGTCTGTTTTGTGATACCATGTAGAAATGTTAAGTCTTGCATATGAATACTGTGCACTAAGCAACCAAGCAAAGAGTCAGACTGAAGTCAAGCTCCAGGTCTTCGGAGCTGCTGTGTGTACGTACGCGTATTTATACGTACAGACCAGGAGGGTACGCGTGTGTCTGATCACAGCACAACACATTTGGTTCTATGATTGCGAAATGAGCTCTATTCGAATTACTGAATCTTGAGATACCAAGTTGCATTAAATAACCTAAATCAAATCCCCGCATAATGTTTTAACAACTTATTTTAAATGTAATAGGCGTTGGCCTTGTTGCTTATGAAATACATATATACGTAAGTGTATACATATATATACACACACAATTCTTTGGCTGTTTTCCTTCCAAATTAAACATTTGCTTTGTAGACATATTTTTTACTTAGTCCATCATCTGTAGTATGCACAGTTTGATTTATATGGAACTGAATGGCAAGTGTTTTTCAAAATGTCCTTAAAGTACAGCTGGAATGCAGAATTACAATGAAGGATAAGACAGGAATTCAAAATGGTCTTGATAAATAGAAATCCCTGTCAGGAATGAAGTTCTCCCTCACAAATGTTAGAGGTAAAGTTTATTCTGCCTTATGGCCTGATGATGGACTACATGACCTTTCAAATTCTCCTCAAGCCCTATTTTATGATTCTGTGATCAACTCATTTTGGCATTTGACAGCTGCTGTACGTATACTATAGATAATTCTACTGCCTTTAATACTTTTAATGATTTTATAATTTACCTATTTTGTACATGATACACTTTACATTTAAAATTTATTCTTATTTTTTGAAACTGGTAATAATAAAGGATATGGGTCTCATTTGACTATTTAACAAATGTATTTTTTTCTAGCATAAAACATGCTACAATGGTGAATTTTTATGGGAGGTTACAAGGCTATAAATTACTACTCTTTAACATAAAGATATCTCAAGGCTTATATGCTGTTGATCCAATGTTATTCCCATTAGTGGTAATAACCAGGAGATAATTCACTTCATTTGGAAAATGAAATCCTGATTCTCAAAGTAGTTTTAGTAACATTCAGTCCAGAATCAGATTATTCTTTATAGCATGTTAAAGTCACGGCAAGGTGGTCTTCAGATTGCAAGTGTAATTTAGTCTCACAAATAGGTAATCTTGTTAAAATATTGTCAGGTTAATCAAAATTGATTTCTGTGTACTAAACCCAGTGAATGCTAATCAAGGATCGGGTTAAGAAACCTTAGTAGCAATTTTAAGTCTTTGATAGTTTCCCGTTATTCTTGGATGGAATGACTCATTGGATTTGTGGAAACAAGCCTGAACACCTTTCCAAGACTGGACGCGAATGCACAGACTAAAGCATCATCTTTAGAAACATATTTTCAAAGACCTGACAGTGTGGATAACTGTATTTTCTATATCTTATATGCAATGAATTGTTCTCCAAACCCTGTAAGGGCTGTGTGGTTTTGTCATTCTTTGGTATTTCTAACTATCTTGCTATTTTTTTTTTATAAATAATGGTTAAAGAGATATTTAAGATTGTAATGTAGTCTCCGTACATATGAATACTATCCTTTTAAAAGACAAATACTACATGGTGTATCTGTACCTTTCATTTGAAAGAAAATGCTGTATAATTGTGAATGTTAGAAGATACGGTTAATTTTTGTTTGGAAATTATATGATTATCAATGTGGCTTATTGATAGATGAACCCCCTGAAATAACAAAGAACAAAAACTGACTTTATAGAGAGCCACCAGGAGCTTTGCACTCTGTTCACACCCTTTGAAACTTACAGCATCTTATTTTCTTTCAACAGAAAGCTTTTCTTTACAGACTACGGGAATGCTGCCAAGGTTGAGAGATGTGACATGGATGGAATGAACAGGACGTGGATAGTAGACTCCAAAATTGAACAGCCAACTGCTCTTGCACTAGACCTCATCAATAAATACGTGTACTGGGTTGACATATATCTGGATAGTGTGGAAGTGGCTGACTATCAAGGGAGAAGGAGGCATACAATAATTAAAGGCAGACAAGTAGGTATTTATTTGCAAATTAGTAAAACACAATTATATCAATAAATGAACATAGATAATGCTAAATTACGGTAATTTCAGATTTATTTTCTCCTTTTAGTTCAAATGCATTAGACATTACAAGGTTCATCTGCATGTTTTGTTTTCTTTGCAATTCAGTCCTTTTTGCAACCCACGGACAAGCTTCCATGCAGTGTCTCATTATCAATGTGCCATGTAAGTCACATTCCCCATTGTAAAAAACTTCAGGAGGGAAAATATGGGACCACGGAAAGATACCAGGAGATAAATTAATGACAAGATGTCCTTGCCAATTCAGGAAGAAGATGCTAACAGGCACAACAACTTGAAAGAAACAGAATAGAAAAAGCTATTCACCTGTTCAGACCAAACTGGATGTCCTTAAATCAGATTTTGTTGATGGCAATGATGCTTTTCCCCATTGATGCAGATGTTTGGAGTCATAAATACAAAGGTGGTGACTGTATGAGTCTTTGAGCAGGATTATATTGATCCGTTATTGTTGCTTCAGCTTGGAAAGTGGGGTAGTAGGTAGCAGGGTTCCCTGGCAGTTGCGAGGTTTATGTAAATCAAGAGAAAATTAGCAACAACCAAACTGTTCCTGGTTGCTACTTGGACTCCCAGAGCTGGTGTGGGTACCATGTTTACATCTGCCCAAGGTTGAACAGTGAGAAAAAAATGTGCAGACCGAATAAACCTATTCTGCTGTCATTCTTTGCTTGCTTCCAAGCAATCGCTGTTTACCAAGAGACAACTGGTTAGCAGAACTACCATTTAACAACAGGCAGAAAATGTGACAAAAACCAGTCTCAGTCACCTGTCTTGATAGCAAGCACCTTCCTGTGTTTTAAGAAATTACAGTCCTTAGCCAGTTATTCTAGAATAACAGGTCTTGTAAACTTTTCTTTTTTCAGGCTACATTTTTGAGTAGATACTTTAAAAAGCACCATTTTCAGAAGCAACTAACAAATACTTTTCCAGGCTTGTAACTGAGTTGTACTGGTGTCATGGAAGAGATGCTTGTTCTTTCTCTTGTTTCTGAAATTTAGATGCAAAAGAGGATTCATTATCGCATTCAGAGGGATTCTTTCTTGTCTAAACTAGCTACAAAAGGAGAAGGATGTCTTTCTTTCAATATGGGTGAAGGGTACAAACCATTTGGCCTCTCAGTTGGTCGCTGCCATCACAGGAGCAGCATATTGGTTGTCTTTCCACTCAAATAAAATCAGTCATTTCACTAGATTTAGTACTTACATTTGCCAGCATTTAGAATGACTGTCACTCCAAGTTACTTCTCATTAGTCCAAGGAAATAGCAGACCAGAAAACTATTCTCGAGATATTTTACAGATTCAAGTTTATTTCGTAAGTACAAGCATATCAAAAGACATGCTTTTCAAATGATATGGGCTTTTATGACTGATAGCCTGGGCGGCTTTCAAAGCACTATTCTTTTTAGCAAGCAACCTTTCCATTCATGCATAAGATAGCTGGAAAGCTTCATGAGACACAAAACACAAATGCCTAAATAAAATACAAATAATTAAGTCATTATAAAATGCATTGTAAAAACAGTCACCGTTTTAATAGTGTAAATACAGAAAAGCTCTCACAGGAGTTAAATAATAAAGCTTTAAACTGAGTGCAAATGGAAATAGGAAAAAACAGATTATAATGCAGAGGAGAATTCAACAATTTGATACAAATGCATCATTACTTTAAAGGCATTTTTCTTTTCCATCTTATATAATTGGATTAAATTTCTGTTGGACCTTAGATCAAACACTTCCATTGATTGTTTTTTTTTCCTGGGCAAGGACAGAGTACGATGGCAAGATTTGGCCAACTGGGTGGTAATTACCAGAAAGGACTGGAATAATTGATTCAGGACAAGGGGTTTGGGTGTGTTTTTTTGGTTTGGTTGGGTGTTTTTGTTTGGTTTTCTTTTTTTGGTAACATATGTCTGAATTTGTGAGTAAATTACAATCAGAATGGTTTGGGTTGGAAGGGACCTTAAAGATCATCTAGTTCCAACCCCCCTGCCGTGGGCAGGGACACCTTCTGCTATGCCCGGTTGCCCAAAGCTCCATCCAGCCTGGCCTTCAACACTTCCAGGGAGTGGCCAAATGAGCTCAGTAAATACTTTGTGGTGAACAATTTATGGATTAAACTAATAAGATATTCAGCCTGTGAATATCTGAACATCTGCCAACAAATTCTTTTTAATTTGTTCAGCTTTCAAAATTGCCAATGAGATCTTTTATGTTTTCTAAATCTATAAGTCATGCACAACTGCTAGATTATTGAACACTTCATGTTCAAGCTGTGATTGGCTAACTAATGTTAGGTAATTTTTAATCAATGTACCCGGACACATCACAGATTAATACAGTTTTAGAATTCACTTTTTGAGGAACAAGCAGTATATCAATTCAACCTGTAAAGTGTGTTTTAAACATCTATGTTTACTATATTAGTAAATGCTAGTTAATATTAGTTAATTTATCTTTGTTGTTTGTTAATTAATATTAGTTAATACTAAAATAAGCTGTTGCACTTCAGGTATGTAGGAGTGTTTAATTTAAAAGAGAAACTGAGAAATTCAGAGGATAAATTAATTTGGATTGCTAAATATTTTGAATTTTCTGCCTTTCTTGTACAAAGCTTTTCTAATTATAAACTTCGTGCTGCAAGAATGTGTGCTATGTTGTAGCATAGTTTATTATTTACACATATTTATCGACATTCAAAAATCCATTTCTACAGTTTAGCATATGCAATTCACAGTACTGTTTGCTGTTTACAAATCACAATTATACATAAAATATTCAGCTAAAATAGTGATACCTTTTTTTCATTTTCCAGATTAGGCATCTTTGTGGTTTGGCAGTATTTGAAAACTATTTATATACAGTGAATTCAGATAACCTCAGCATTTTACAAATAAACAGATATAATGGCACCGATGTTCAGTCTCTTGCTAGACTTGACAATGCTAAAGAGGTCCGGGTATACCAGAAAAGAACTCAAACAGCAGGTAAGATCAAAATTTCTCTGTCTAGGAAAACTAAAAACAGATATTAGATGGATGTGTGGTTAAAAAGGTTCTTCCAGAAAAATCAGAAGATGCAGTGATAATTTGTCACTGCAGCGAAGTCTTTGTTGCATCTTCATCTGCCCAGTTTTCTATGTGCTTACTGCCAGTTTTTGTGCGTCTAAGCTCCTAACACAACTGCTTCCTGAGAATTCAGCTTGGAAGACCGCCAAAGAGCCCTGGTCTGCAAGTTTTCTGGCTCCAGACTCCAATGCTTTCAGAATTGAACACCTTCAAAACCATTAGATGTCCAAATACCATCCACACACTTGGGTCTCAGACCTCAAAGATTCCTGGTTTCTCTGGGCCTGGTGTTCAGACACTACAAACCTCAAAAGAGCACCTGTCTTCGGGGCTGCAAAAACCCCCGGAGATGTGGGCAGCTAGTCTGCCTAACTGCCAGCACAGCACATGGTGAGGGAGGAAATGGCTGTTCAGTTTTCCCTGGTCTGTATAAATACCATCTTTGCCTTCTGTGAAAGAAATCTTCACTTTCATCTAGAATTATTTTTTTTTTTTTTTTTATCATCTCAGAGTTTTTGGTAAAATAGTAATTTGAGGTCCATAGTGCTGTATGACTCGAATCACAGAAAGGTCTGGGTTGGAAGGGACCCCAAGGATCACAGAGTCCCAACCCCCCTGCCACAGGCAGGGACACCAACCTCCAGGCCTGGACCTACACAAGGTTGCCCAGGGCCCCGTCCAACCTGGCCTTGAACACCTCCAGGCATGGGGCATCCACCCCCTCTCTGGGCAGCCTGTTCCAGCACCTCACCACTCTCCGTAGAGCCTCAATCATGGTCTCAATCATGGCTCTGATCACTGTTTCTGCATTCAGAACAGCAGTGTGATTTGTGGGAACTTTGTGCACAGATAGCGAGATCCAAACTGTTTACAGCAGTACTTCATGAGAATTTTTTGATAGGCCTTATAGCAATAAATCGTTGCCATGACTGCTTGGACAGAAAAGCTAACGCATCAATTCTCGTGATCAGCGTCGATATTACTAAACAGACTGACTGCTTTTAGAAAAGTTTCTGAAGTGGTAGCAAACTCGAAATTCATGTAGGCTAGGTGAACTAATTTTCACCCTATAGCTGAGGGCTTTGATTTGCAGATGTCCTGAAGGAGGCTGCAAAGACTCTTTCTTTGCTCTAGGCCCCCCTCTTGTACCCCTGAGGGAGTGAGAAGTTGAGCAGAGGAGAGACATGAGCACAGTGTAATCTTTTATTACATCCTGTGATTATTCTGTCCCTGGTGCCCTTTGTTCACTCTGCTGCTTCTTTTGTTTTGAATGGACATCTTTGTTGCTTGTCAAGATTCACTGTAAAAGCTGTCTCAGCTTGGTAGAGTTTCTGTATGCCTTTAACAATATCAACCTTAAACCACCTGATTACTCTTAAAAAAAAAAAACTAAAAAGCTTGAGGGAAACAAGAGAGAACAGAAAAACATTTTTTGAGCTAAAATACTGTTGGCCTATTGTAAGCCAGCTTAGTAAATGTAGGATAGCAAGATAGATTTTGTTTTCTCATCAGATTTACATTAAAATTTTTTCTAAAAAATTAGTCTACTGCTTTAGGACTGGGCATTTGAAAATATGAAGTCAAGGGAAAGAAATTCTTTGTCGTCTTCAGCAGGTTTTATGTCCCAACTGTACAAATAGGGAAAAACACCACAAGGCTCGTTCTGTCCTTTAGTTTTTGCACAGGTATATGCCCCAGGAAGATGCTGTCTAACAGCAAAACTGCATTGGCATGGGATTCACTCTGTTCTCAAAAACAACCAACCAAATGAACCAAAGCAACAAATAAAAACTGGGAAAAGTGTCAGCTACCCTAGGGGAGAGCTGCCTGGCAAATGCTGTGCGGAAGCTTATTCACAAAGGAATGATCGCATAAAACGACGGGTACGGCTTGATGGCCACAAGATAGTCCTTTGGATTCCTGGTCTGGTTTGGGTGTCATCTTAAAAAAAACCCATCTTCTGTGTTACATTCCAAGGAAAGATTTATTGTGACACGAATTCCCTTTTTTCCCCCCAACTAAACTTTCTGCATGCTGATGCATATAATTACCTTGCTTTAAATGGATTTCAATCGTGCTGTTTTTCACTCACCACAGTCAGAAGCCATGCATGCGAAGTGGACCCATATGGAATGCCGGGGGGATGTTCGCACATCTGTCTGCTCAGCAGCAACTACAAAGCACGGACTTGTCGCTGCAGGACTGGCTTCATCTTGGGAAGTGATGGCAGGTCATGCAAAAGTATGTTACTTAAATCAAAGAGTGTCTGCCACTAATATTCCTGGATGTGATTTAATGTGCTTATCAATAACAATAGAAATAGCATGCGCTGCTTTTAGGTAAAATTTGTTTGCAACATGTACCTCAAACTTTGTTCATAGACTCCATTTATTCCCTAAAAATGATTAGGAGTGACAAATTAAACAGCATCCCAAGTTTAATCTAAAGATTACCACAAGTTTAAAGTTAATCAGTTTTACTTTTTCTTTCTATAGTATGCATTCTCACAGCACATAGGTACTGAAATGCTGTTAAATAGTTTGTCACATCTAATTTCTACCCAAATAATCAGCTTGTAACTCAGAAGCAGACCATTTGAGTCAAGTAAGCAGACCAAGTCACGTAAGGATTTTCTCAAACTTTCTTTCACAAAGTATTACATGACAGTCCTGAAAGTCCTGGGAACACCTCTTTTTGCCTGGTTTCTTGATCAGATGGCATTGATTTAGTTCAGACGAAAGGCATGCAATTAGGTACTTCAATGGATGCTGGTAGATGGATATATTGGACCTCAGCCAAGCTTCACACGGTTTTCACTAACAATTCCAACAAAAAACCCTGAGAGGGATTAGGAAAAGTATATATCTTGAAGAATTTTAAGAGGCATATTAATAGTATTAAGGATCTAAGGATATTTATAAATATCTTTGAGGAAAGAAAATCACCTTACTAAGCTTTAGGTATTTGTAATTAACCTATTTAAGTTGTAAAAACCTCCTCAGAAATAGGAAATATTTATATCCATGTTTCATATCTCAGTACGAAATAACAGTGTGTTGACTTGTTGTATTCCTTCCCATTTGAAAGAAATTTACTGTAATCTTTTCCCTTGCTTGTTTCTGAGAAACTTCAGGTGAAAAAATGGTGGTTTGCATTTGCTGGAGTTTTGTCTTGTTCGATTTAATGATTACTTCAGTCATGGTCTACATTACTCTGATAGATCCTAATGAATTGTAAAATTAAATGTCTGCAAAGCTATATATGTCCATTTCACAGTACACGCAAAGTTATTCTGTGATATAGCATTGCTTTTCGGTGTGAATTTTTATAGAAAATATAATTAGATGTAAGCAGCTCACTGAAGTAATTTGTATTTTAATTAAGGTAATGTAATTAGCTAGATTTCTTGAGTTTAGATACCTTCGGAATATATGAAAGTTTAATTTTTGGTATTGAATAACACTGCTGCTCCCCCACTAATTGTGCCAGTTAATTAAACAGTGACATTATGCACCGTAAAGAAGATTAGGCAGCATCAGTTGTTTATATTTGTAATCTTTCTTTTGCAGGACCAAAGAATGAGTTGTTTCTTTTCTATGGGAAGGGACGCCCAGGAATAATACGGGGAATGGACCTGAATACCAGAGTATCTGATGAATACATGATCCCTATAGAAAACCTGGTCAATCCTCGTGCTCTGGACTTCCATGCCGAAACCAATTACATTTACTTTGCTGATACTACCAGTTTCCTAATTGGACGACAGAAAATTGATGGCACAGAGCGAGAAACAATCCTCAAAGACGGTAGGAAACGCTAACTGATAGTGACATTCAGAGAATCTTACTAAGGAGAAGCTGAACTGACATTTACAGTTAATTTAAAGCTTTATTTAAATCTCCCATAGAAAACAGACCCAAACTAGGCCTTGAAGAGAGCTGGAGATACTTCTTTTTTTACAGCTTCCTGTTTATTTTTCCTCAGTGCAGAAATATAAAGTTTGGTTAAGTTGCTCTGTTATGAATTGTTTGTCCATTTAAACTAATACTTGCCAGTAACCCCTGTATCTTCACTGTATTTCTTCAGTAGCTGGATACAATGGAACCATAATGTAGCTCTTTATAATCATTCACTGAGCCATCCCATATCCTTGTGGACTTCATAAAACTTCTTCACTCCAACCTGTATCACAATGTGGATTCTGGAGCTTATTTTAGCAGTTTGGCAGAGTGGGACTTCCTGTAGTGCTCACAGACTCACCAGTAAAAAAAAAAAAAAGAAAAATAGGTGGTTTAGCATTGCCTTTCCTGATGCATTGCTCCTTGTATACATGGAAGCAACAGGAAGACCTAAACATTTTTAGAACCTTAATTGAGATGTTTGTAACATTTAGTATAGCAATGAGAGAAAATACCAGCAGTTCTAGTTTCTACTTCTCCCACCACACTTCACAGAATTTTCCTGGTCTACAATTATGCATCATCCTAAATGCTGTTTCAGTGATAAACCCTCCAGTTTGTCAACCTGTATTTGTCTTTTATGGACCCTTTTCACGAATGAGTGCTTCTGCAGGAGGTAACAACTGCCTCATTTTCTAGTACCCAAGAAAATAAGCAGTATGAATATCCATCTCAGCCTTCAGAGAGCTTAGTCTCTTTACTTGTAAACAGAAGCTCGAGACAATGAGTAACTAAAATACCATTGTTTTAGCACAGGGATTTTCATTCCCTGTCATTCATAACCCATGTTTTTATCCACCCATCTCAGATGTTCTCCAGTTTGCAGTGATACGGTGCTGTTCTGGTATAAGGTCTCTCCACAGACTTCAGAGTCTGCACAAAGATCCCTTCAGCAGTAGTTGCAAGGAATAGATGGCTCTTTATACTATATTGGTGATTGCTTAATAAAAGGCAGCTGTCTGAGTAAATAATGAATACTCAGCTGTCAATCTGGTAATTCCTCATTTCACTGTGAATATGGAAATGGATAATACATATCACAGAACTTCCATTGCTGACTTACTTTTACTAAACAACACACATTTCATTTTACAACTAAGTAATCCAAATGTCAAATAGAGGAAAGAGCGGACAGTATATAAACATTATAAAGTAGAACCAAGGAGCATCCTTGCTGAAAGGTGTCAGACCTGTTGGGGTGAGTCTAATCAAACATGAATAAACTTTTTATACCAAACCAGCAAATTGAAGAAACTCTTAGATAATGTCTAACTGGAATTTCTACTCTTTGTAAGGACAACATAGCAAAAATACCAATGCAATACCAAAGGAGTTGTGGATTATCCAGTGAAGGATTATTGGTGGTCCTAATGCTTATAAAGAACCAAAAAAAGTCACAGTCATTCTCCCCCCACTTCCTCCCCACCACCTTACATTGTTAGAACTTGGTGTAGTTTCATAACTTTAAAGTATGCTTGAAGAACGCTTGTGAATGTATTTTTCATGATTTAAAAAATTAATATGGCCTCCAGCCATACCACCTCAGCTTTTATTCTTGTCAACTCTCAAGAACTCAGCAGGGACAGATTAAATCATTCCCTGGTGGTAGGCTACTAGAGAAAATCAGGTGTGTCAGGAGGTGGTTTAATATTCGCTCTGAACAGCATGCTGCTAAGGAACTCTATCTGTGGTAGGTGTCACTTCTCAGATTAAAAGTTGTCATTTCTTGTGACTATCAGGTTTTGCAAGAACAGATACGCTACCTCAAACAACACTGTAACTCAGATAATTACAGTTTGCTTACATGAGAGCCTGATCCTACAAGCTGTTGACTGGGAATTGAGAACACTGAGCACCTAACACTGCTGGAGTTTGATTTCCCATATAGTTTCAGCAGTGATTTCTTATTCTTCACTTTGGGAAACAAACTGCTGTGTAGTATTGATAACTATTTGACAGCCCACAGCACGGCCTATCCTATAGCTGGCAGCACAACTGCAATAGTAACGTACTTTCACCAGCAAGAGAAATTGCTATAATTAAGGTTTCAAACTTGCATGTGAAATCAGTTTTTCAAATAAAAAAATGGAACAAACCATACATTTTCAAGGGGATTTGAATATTGTTGAATTGAAATAACATAAATGCAAACCCTGTTTTTG
>KL267218.1:0-28566 GCA_000699545.1 Podiceps cristatus
CAGCAAGTTCCAGGGAGAGTGAGCGAGGGAAGCAACAGCTGAACAAATGAACAAAAAGGCCCAAATGAATGAAAAAAGGGAAGAAAAGAAGGAAACTGGCCCACCAGCTGACCCCCACTTATACCAGGCATGACGTCTATGGTATGGAATACTCAATAACTGATGCAGCCTGTCTGAAACAGTGATCATGGAACAAAACCAAGAGCGAGCTCAGAAAAGGAATATTCCCCAGCAGCGACCTTGAACCTGCAAGTTCCAGAGAGAGCAGCAAGGGAAAGAACAGCCGAACAAATGAATGAAAAGGCCCAAATGAAAAAAGGGGAAATAAGGGAACAAAAAGGGACCCAAGAAGGAAAAATGAACAGAACATGAAGGGGGTCACTGGCTTACCCTCACTTACACCGGCCATGCCATCTATGGCATGGAACACTCTCTTTGGCCAGTTTTGATCAACTGTTCTGGCTGTGCCCTCCCAGGTGTTTGCACCTGCACATCAGCAAAACCTGGGAAACTGTGAAATGTCCTTGATTGTTTAGCAGCAACCAACAACATCAGTGTACTATCACCATTCTTCACATGCTAAATCCAAAACACAGGAGCTGCTAAAGACAAAAGCAGCTCTGTCCCAGCCTAAACCAGGATGGGAGATTATCACCTGAGCACAAAATTCCATTGCCAAAATATATACATATACTTTAATGTGAGCTCAGATTTAATTTGTTCTTGATGGCATTCAGTGTAGGGGAAAGTAGAGATGAGAAATTCAGTCATATCAAAAAAATATGCAGACTTACTTTGGATTAAATGTCATGCTTTGTCATCTCTTTCTCAGTATTGTAAAACCTCACAGCTAGAACTAACTTTTTGATTCACTTTAGCTGGGAAACTTTTTCTGCAGACCTCTGTTTAGATACTTGAACATTCTTTGATATATTTCTGTTGACATTTAGACTCCTAAATACCTTTGTGTATTTTCTCTTATCATTTGCTGAACATTCCTAGATGAAACAGCAAAGGAAGCTGTTGGATGCTCAGTACCTGCAAAGAAATCTGTCCTGGGATTGACAGCTATTATAGCACCAAAGAAATTAGGAGTCAGGTCAATTACTGGATCAGGACTTAAACGTACACCAGAAAGCCAACTGTAAACTCTAGTTTAAAAAGACACAAAGGAAGTAACTTGCTCTCTGGCTTTATACTGTATTACTTCCTCACACCATTGAGGATTTTGGAGTCTATTCCCTGAGTTGTTATGTGTCAGGATCAGCAGGCTTGCTCAGCTGGTATAAGAAACTGCAGCTGTAACACCAAGAGTCATGGATTCTTAGCCTGGCATGCTCCTGAAGAACACAGGGGAAGAAAGAGGAGACAGAGACGATAAAGTTATCAAAATACAGGATGAAGGAGATGTAATACTTTCGCATAGGCATGACATCCAATGTATTTCTATGGTCATCAGTTTTTCATGGATCTACCCCATCGCAGTCAATCGACAGCACAGCGTTCTGTGCTTCAAAAAGGTTCTCTTAAGTAGGCTGAGATCTCAGCCCAAAGGGTAGACACCAGGTACATACCATACTACTGACATTTCTGTAGCTAATTATTCTTAGTATGACTTTGGTTCACATTTCCTGTTTTGGGCCACATTCCCCTTAAAGCAATTGGGAAACTTTGCTCTTGAGGTTCTGTACAAAAAATGACAATGAAATCTGAACAAATGCTTTCTTATGTTTACATACTTACTTAATTTCAGGCTATTTTCTTGGTCTTGAGATAAGAATATGAGCTTAAGACTGGTCCAAAAAGCCATATTGGAGCATCTCTGAAGTGCCTTAGGTGAAAGAGCCCTCAGAAGGCAATGCCTGATCTGGACAGTGCCACAGTGCAGTAGCAGCCTTAGATCACCTATTCTTCCTTCTCCCCAGTTCTGCTCTTGGTGTACACTCCTAGGGGTCTCCTGACAATGATAATCCTTAAATACCTTGTTAGATAGTCTAGCGAGATCTCTTAATGTCAGGCACTGTTAGCCTGGTCCAGACTCTGGCCCAAAAGCTCTTAGCATTAAAACCTGAAAAATTTTGACTTTGTGGAGATCTGTAACCTCTCACCAGGAAATAAAATCACAGAGAATTTCCTGTTATCACAATGAAAGCAGAACTAATTATGAAGTACAAGTTATTGGAAAAACCTAGTTGGCATCAATTTATCTGCTTTGGATCTAGGAAGAAAAATGTACTTTAAGGTGCTTCTCTAGTGTTCTGTATAAGTATTCCTAAAGGGTATGAGCAGATATTAAAATCTTCCCTGTTCAGGTCTACATTGTATCAGATTTTATATCCTAACTTCCAGATAATATTTTTATCAAGTAATATCCAATTTGTTTGTTTGTTTGTTTGAAATGTCATTGAGGTCCCTATTCAAATTCTGCTGCTGTCTCTTTAAAAGCTGGATGAGTCCTACTATTTAGCAATAAAGGTAAAATTCTTAACTATAACAAGAAAGTATTATCACCAGTATAAGTAGCCTTGAATAGGGAATTGCTCACTAGACAAAAGTTTGTAAAATCATTATTTAAGCTTGTATAAATTGCATTTTATGATTGCTCACGTTTGTTGTAACACTAGCCAGGTGAAAATGGATCAAAAATGTTACCTTGATCATATTTTGAAATGAACCTTAGGATATTAGACCATGCATTATCTTTCCATCAACAACTTTAGAAACAGTTGTTAGCAACACATATAATCTCTTTTAAATGGTAGCTCCTTAAGGCTGATCTGATCACTAAGCCAAAAGATTTTATGATTTACAGATTTAGTTAGCAGATTTAGTTAGCAGCACACTTATAACATGAACAGTCATACACATCTAATTTTAAATTCTGCCATATAAGATTATATTAAAAGTCTGCTTCTGGCAAGTATAATTTGCATATTAATATACTTTTAAAAAAGGAAAAGGAGATATAAAATTTTTACTTTCAAATTGTCCAGGAACAACTCTAATAACTTGCGATAAACTGAAGACTTTAGAGATTTAAAGAAATATTTTGGTGGAGTGAGCAATCCAGTTCCCCACATCTTAAACAACTCTTTTACCAGAAGTCATACTGTTCAAATATCAAATACCTTTACTGTAAAACCAAAAAGGAAGTGGACAGAGGCATTATTCTACAAGAAAGCTTTCAGTGGAAGACATAATACATAGCTAAACATATACTGGAGTGAATTGCAGTAATAAAAGTCAGTTGATAACCATTGCTGTGAGATGCTGGCTTAGTGTAAAAATCATCTTTGACAATTAGAGCCATGAAATCAGATTTAGAACAAAGCAAAACCCACCCACCCACCAACCAACCAACCAACCAAACCTCCCCACCTTTCTAGAAAATTGGAAGGAACAAAGAACATTTCTGACAGAGAGGGAACTCTTTCTAAAGATGTTAGAAATTTCTTGAAATGTATTGAGACTTTTTGCCCTTTCAGTCCAAATATTAGGTCCAGAGCTGCCAAGTTAATTTGCTTCCTTCCAGTCAGTGATGGATTTATTGTTGTGAAATTACTTTTACATTGTGAAAAGGGAGCAAACAGCTTGTATCTATCCAGTTCCTTCCTTAGAAAATACCACTATGAAGATCATAGAATCATAAATTGCTCAGGTTGGAAAGGACCTTTAAGATCATCACGTCCAACCGTTCATCTAGCATTGCCAAGTCCACCACTAAACCATGTTCCTAAGTGCCCCATCTACACGTCTTTTAAACACCTCCAGGGATGGTGACTCAAGCACTTCCCTGGGCAGCCTGTTCCAATACTTGACAACCCTTTTGGTGACGAAATGTTTCCTAATGTCCAATTGAATCCTCCCCTGGCACAGCTTGAGCCTGTGTTCTCTTGTCCTATCACCTGTTACTTGGGAGAAGTGACTAACACCCACCTTGCTACAACCTCCTTTCAAGTAGTTAGTTGCAGAGAGCACTAAGGTCTACCCTCAGCCTCCTGTTCTCCACGCTAAACAGCCCAATTCCTCAACTGTTCCTCATAGGACTTGTACTCGAGACCCTTCACCAACTTCTCTGCCCTTTGGACATGCTCCAGCGCCTCAATGTCTTTCTTGTAGTGAGAGGCCCAAAACAGAACACAGCACTCAAGGTGCGGCCTCACTAGTGCTGAGTACAGGGGGGTGATCCCTACTCCTGCTGGCCACAATATTTCTGATACAAATGATACAGATGATACTATTGATAAGCACATGTGAGAGAGTGGGAGTGTTCTGTGGAATAGAATGTTCCAGCAGGTTTTTTTTTTCTTTTTTTTGTCTTCAAATCAGCAGAAGGTGTTTTCAGCTTCCAATTAGAGAGCCTGCCAGAGGTTTTTTGTCACTGGAGAGTGAAAATCAATTTAAAGTTAATCTGGTTTTGCTACTTTTTGTGGTTTTGCTACATTTTGTGGTTTTGCTAAATTAGAAAGTGTTTGGAAGCCCCTTGAAATGATGATGGATAACCTCAGAAGTGATAAAATGAATGTCAGTATCAGCATGTAGGTAGGTACCTACTGTAGACTAATTAAGCATTCTCCCCTGTGTTCTTAAACCACAGCATTCCTTACAATAATTTGTCTAAGTGCACATTTAAAAGTCTCAAGTCTAGACTGAGAGGACTACTGCAATTAGAGCTCCAAGGACATTTCCTGTTCTTGAAACAGAGAATGCTAGGGCTGTGCAAAACTTTTCACAGGAGAATCCAAGAGTTTCAGTGAGTCATGTGGCAGTCTTCTTTCAGCATGGAGGTAATTTCCTGAGACTCAATCTACATCATGGGAACCTTAATCTCCTCGGTTCTTGAAACTTTGTAGCTTTGATTATAGATATGATGGAGGTTATAAAAATGTAAGACCCAATTTCTTAAAAGAAATAGTGGAGGCATGTAAAATTAATGGACTTTTTTTGATACTTTGGCCTAAATATGCCAATAAGTAGGTAGATCAAAAGACTACAGCCTTCATCATGCTTCTAGTTAAGGTAGATGAAAGATAGCTTGGAAGGCAAGCAAGGCAGACACTTGTCTGTAGAAAACTGAAAATTAAGAGAAAGAGCAAAAGGAAAGAAGGTTAAGATACAATAGCAAGAGTTGTAATTCTGGGTCTTCCAGAGTGCCTAGGACCAACCATTTTGCCATGCTTTTACTGAGGAGGGAGGGCCAGCTCAGTTCTATGACTGTGATTCCTATTACTCTGTTTTTCATTTGGGATACATACTTATGTTGTGCAGCTTCTACTAAGATGAAAAGAGAATGTGGATGAAGTCAGAAGGTCTACCTAGGAACTGAGTGGCAGATTGTGTAATGTTTGCTGGGAATGTTAAAAAAGATAATTAAATTCTGCTATTAATATCTACTGCTTTGCTTTACCATTTTTCTAGTGTTTCTTCAGTTGTTTAATTTGCTTTAGCAGTTCCAAGTCATAAGATGTGTTAAACCACTTGACACTATGCACTATGATAAGGTATTTATCGCGTACAGAGTTACATGCTATTGCCATATAATATCACAAAAAATGGTATAAATAATTTATTTTTTTTCAATTAACAAGACTTAATGAGAGATGCAGTGGTTCTTAAACATCCTGAGCCATTACTCTCCTTTGTGAATGAGATATTTAAATGCCCTATTTGTAATTGATTGCTGAAGTTTTATTTAACCTTTGCTTCACAGTCATTACTGCCTGAACTTATATTAACAACAAAGAAGTGTGAAAAAATGGAACTTAAATGTAAATCTCATCTTGCCACTTTCTACCCCCTACTTAAGGCCAGCGTATGATGACTCAGTGCTGCCTAAATGAAGATCTGAAAAAACAGAAAGAAAACAAATAACTATGTCTCTAAGAACTAAGTGATGATGTTGCTTGCCTTTTTTTGTTTGTTTTTTAAAAGAAGGCATTAATATTTTCTATCAAAACAGGCCCAAGACCTGCCCATTGAGCTGATTTTCAAGACTCAGTTTACAAAGCTCCTAATGGGAGTTTTTGTATATCGTACCTAACATACTCATTATTTTTCTGGATCGTACTTTATTGTATAATCTTATATGTGCCCACAGAAAGAACTAAAAAAAAAAAAAAGAAAAGCAAGCAATAATTTAGGACTCACTTTTTTGTTCATCTGTGTAAGACATAATTGAATATTCAGTTCTAAAAGGACTGATACCATAATAAAATTTTCTTTTTGATTGGAGAACAGTTAGAAATGGAGGTTATCTGTTTTATTTCTGTAACTAAATGAAAAAAAACCCCACCTTTAATAATTTCTTTTCCAAGAGTTAGGAATCCTGCTACAGAGCTAAAGATGTTGAGAAATCCATATTAAAAAAGACTTGTCAGGTGGATACCAAATTTTGACAGATAAAAGCAGAAAACATTATTATTTGTATTTACATCTTCAATTCACTTTGAAAATACTAATGAACTTTTCAGCACAAGAAGATAGATATGTAAGACCATTTGTGATAAAAATTAATAATAAACTATTTTTTCAAAAATTATAAGGGTAACATAAGAAGGTACTTGAGAATTCTTTGTATGCTCATTCCATTAACAAATACATCTTTTTATTCTGACAAATTAGGGTATTGTTAATGATGTCTTTAATTGCTCACATCTACAAATGCACCTCTTCCTCATCTTTCATCAGTACAGAACTTTTCCTGTTTCTTGCATGAGGGTATCAAAGGCTGAAAAATGTGCTTTTCATTGGTTTCAAATGAGTGCCCATTATTTTAGTTTGCAACATTTGTTCAGTTTTCATTCTTCTCTCTTTTGAAATCAATAGAAGACAAAGGTGAAGCAAATATTTTCTAGCATTTATTCAGTGTCTTAATTAACATTCAGGAGTTTCAGCAATGAGTGCCAAATAAATATTTTAAAAGATCTAAATAGTATCCTTTTATGTGAAGTCAGAAGAGCATCTATTAAACAAAGAAAAATCAATCTTTTTAGTACACTCAGCGTAAGTTTTGTTAGTTCAAAGTCATTATGTTTGGTTTAAAAAATCTGAGGCTGCACTGAGTTCTTAGATACACTTTTCAGATTTCTCTTTTTTTGGTGTTTGAAAACAGAAATAGGAAACAGCCCATCAAATTGAGTTTAAGAAGTTGACCTGGTGAGTTTTGATTCATTTCTAGGTCCTTTGGTTCAGTGCACTGGAATCCAGTAGTGAATGGTGCTCATCACGGCTCTTCCACTGAATTGGAACATTAAGAGTCCCTATTACTGAATTAATTTCCTTATGTGCTCTTAGAGTTTTGCTGCCACATTTCCTAGAGCTGCTTTATCTCTCAGCAAAGTTAAATACTTTATATAATGTAAATATAAGTTGTATTCCATTTAAGATCTCATAACTTCTGTTGTTATGAAATACCATAAATGTGTTCTTAGTAACTGTTTTGTCTAGTGCTAAAAATCGTAGTCAGAATGACGTCAGGCAAAATTAGCACCACAGAGAGCGCTGCCACCACTGTGGGTGCGGCTGACCCCAGGACCATTTGCCTTGGAAGGGACCTCAGCAGCTCTCTAGGCCAACTGCTTGCTCAAAATAGACTTCGCTGTCAGGTGAGACAGGGTTGCTCAGGGATTTATCCAGTCTGATCTTGAAAACCTCTGAAGACGGAGTTTGAACTACCTCCCTGGGCAACATGTTCTGCTGCTTGACTGTCCTCATGGGACTAGACTGTTCTCATTCATGTTCAGCCTAAGCTTCTCTTGATTGCACTTATACCTATTGTCCCTCATCCTCCCACCATGCACCACCAGGAAGAGTTTGGTTCTATCTGTTTTGGTAAAGCTGCTATTAAGTGTTCTTTTCAGCAGGCTGAAGAAACCCTTTTCCCTCAGAAGCTACTCCTCACAGAGCAAGTGCTCCTGCCCCTGACCAGCTTGGTGGCACTCACCTGTTTACCAAAGCCTTTCCCAAAACTGGATGTAACACTCTAGATGTAGTCTAAAAACTTGAGTATAGAGGGGAAAGTCACTTCCCCCAATTTACTGGCTATGCTGCTCACAATACAGTCTAGGATGATGTTGGCCTTAGCTGCGAGGGCACCCTGCTGGCTCATAGAATCATAGAAAGGGACCTCTAAAGGTCTATTCCAACCCCCCTGCAGTGAGCAGGGACATCTGCAACCAGATCAGGCTGCTCAGAGCCCCGTCCAGCCTGACCTTGGATGTTTCCAGGGATGGGGCTTCTACCACCTCTCTGGGCAACCTGTGCCAGTGCTTCACCACCTGCATTGTAAAGAATTTCTTCCTTATATCTCCCCTCTTTCAATTTAAAAACGTTCCCCCTTGTCCTGTCACTACAGGCCCTGCTAAAGAGTTTTTCCCCGTCTTTCCTATAGGCCCCCTTTAAGTACTGGAAGGCCGCAATCAGGTCTCCCCGCAGCCTTCTCTTCTCCAGCCTGAACAACCCCAACTCTCTCAGCCCATCTTCACAGGAGAGGTGCTCCAGCCCTCTGACCATTTTTGTGGCCTCCTCTGGACCCACTCCAACAGGTCCATGTCCTTTTTGTGAAAAATTTCTTTACTGAGAGTGATGAGGAATTGGAAGGGGCTGCCCAGGGAGGTGGTGGAGTCACCCGCACTGGAGGTGTTTAAGGAATGTGTGAATGAGGCATTGTGGGACATGGTTTAATGGGCATGGTGGTGTTGGTTGATGGTTGGACTTGATGATCTTACAGGTCCTTTCCAACCTTAGTGATTCTGTGATTCTGTGATTCTGTGCTGAGGGCTCTAGAGCTGGACACAGTACTCCAGGTGGGGTCTCACCAGAACAGAGTAGCGGGGCAGAATCACCTTCCTTGACCTGCTGGTCACTATTCTTTTCATGCAGCCCAGGATATGGTTGGCCTTCTGGGCTGCAAGTGCACATTGCCAGCTCATGTCCAACTTCTCATCCACCAGTACCCCCAAGCAGGGGTCTCAGCAGGACTGCTCTCAATCCCTTCATCCCCCAGCCTGTATTGATATCGGGGGTTGCCCTGACCCATGTGCAGGACCTTGCACTTGTCCTTGTTGAACATCATGAGGTTTGCCTGGGCCCACTTCTCAAGCTTGTCCAGATCCCTCTGGATGGTATCCTGTCCCTCAGGGGCAATGTTTTCCTTTTTACAGTCCCCAGGGACTTCACCTGACTGCCATGACTTTTCAAATGTCATAGAGAGTGGCTTGGCAACTATGTCAGCCAATACCCTCAGGACTCCGGGATGCATCTCGTCAGGTCCCATAGACTTATGAAACACTCAGGTTCCTCAGGTGGTCATGAACCTGATCTTCTCTTACAGTGGGAGGGACTTTACTCCTCTAGTCTCCGCCTTGCAGTTCATCCACTCGAGATGTGTAGGAAGAGAGATTGTCAGTGAAGACTGAGGCAAAAATCTTGCTGAGTACCTCAACTTTCTCCTTGTCCATTGTTACCAGTTTGCCAGTCTTGCCCATCAGAGGGGGTATGCTTTCTTTGACCTTCCTTTTCTGCCTGACATACCTGTAGAAATCCTCATTATTCTTCGCATCCCTTGCCAAGTTCAGCTTCATCCGCACCTGGGCCCTTCTGACCCCATCCCTACACAAATGGGCAGCTTCCCTATACTCTTCCCAGGATACCTGTTCCTGCTTCTACTGCCTATGCTTTTCCTTCTTGCCCTTTAGTTTGACCATCAGGTCTCAACTCAGCCATGCCGGTCTCTTGCATTGCTTCCTCATTTCTTACACCTGGGGACTGAAAGCTCTTGCACTCTATAGAAGGCATCCTTAAAGATCTGCCAGCTCTGTTCTGCTCCCTTGTCCCTGAGGGCAGTTTTCCAAGGGGTTCTATTGACTAACTTTTTGAAGAGCTGGAATTTTGCTTTCCCAAAATTCAGGGTCCTGACCTTACTCTTTGCCTGACCCATATCCCTCAGGACTGTGACCTCCACCAGTGCATGGTCACTGCAGCCCAGGCTGCCTCCAATCTTGATGTCACCGATCAGCTCACTTGAATTGGTGATCAACAGTTCCAGTATCACATCCCCTCTGGCAGGACTGTCTATTACCTGGTGTAAGAAGTAATCTGTAATGCATTCCAGGAGTCTCCTGGATTGCCTACAGCTTGCTGTGCTACTTTTCTAGCAGATGTTGAAGTGGTTGAAGTCCCCCGGTAGGATGAGAGGCTGTGAGCGTGATCCACGAGTAAGAAGGCTTCATCAGTAGGCTCCCCTTGATCGGGTGATCTGTAGTAAACACCAGCCACAAGGTTCCCCTCAATGCCTCCATCTCTGATTCTTACCCATAAGCTTTCAACCTGCTCATGGCTATTCCTCAGAGACAGCTCCTCACACTCTATCCATTTCTTGATGTAGAGGACAAGTCCTCTGGCCCTCCTACCTCACTTGTCCCTTCTGTCCGTTTGATAGCTGCACTCCAGTCATAGGATTTGTCCCACCAAGTTTCAGTAATGGCAACTATGTTGTAGCTTTCTAGAAGCACGGTGGCTTCCAGTTCCTCCTGTTTGTTGCCCATGCTTTGTGCATTGGTGTAGAGGCACTTCAGCTGGGCTGTCAGCCATATCACCTTAGAGGAACACCCCTTAAATTCTCTGAGGTATTTCACTAATGTTGCTCTGTTGGTTTCTAATACCTCAGAAGCCTCTGTTTCATCTCTGTAAGACTTCAAGTGTGCTGCAGTGTAGCCAGCACATCTCAGAGCAACAGGCTAAGGTCCATCACTGGCACTCCGTCCCTTTAACCTTGGTGTGTCGTCCCACAGCTTGTCATGGGCAAGCCTGATACTATCCCCCACCCCCTTCAAGTCTAGTTTAAAGCTCTGACAATGAGCCCCACTACCTTGTGAGCAAAGACCCTCTCCCTGCTTTGAGAAAGGTGACTCCTATTTGATGCCAGCAAGCCTGGTGCCATGCAGGCCATCCCATTATCGAAAAGCCCCAAATTATGGCGGTGACACCAGCCCATCTGTTTCTTCCAATGTTGCTTCCTACAACTGGAAGGAGAGAGGAAAAAATAATCTGTGCTCCAGATTGCCTTCCCAACTGTCCCAAGGCCCCAAAGCCTCTGTTTGATTGCCCTTGGACTATGTGTTGCAGCTTCACTGCAGTGAAGGGCAGTAATGGGTAACAGACTGAGGGCTGTACCAGGATAGGAAGCTTACTAGCGATGTCCTTAACCTGGGTGCCAGGGAGAGCAGAGGAGGGTCTGTCCAGCATATAGGACCCTGTGTTCCCCTCAGCAGGGAGTCACCTACAACTATAACCAGTCTTTTCTTCCTTGTGGAAGTGGTTGTACACAAGGCGATAGGCCTTTCTGACCTTGGTAACACCTTTGATGTAGATCCACATCATCCATTGACTGGCCTTCCACAGCCAGAGCCTCGTACCTGTTGTACAGAAGAGGTACCTGGGAAGGCAAGGTGGGCAAGGAGGGGGTTTGCCTGCTGCCCTGAGTGTGGACTTGCCTCTGTTCACTCCTTTCCTTTAAGCCTTCAGCCTGGTAGAGGCTGGATAGAGGATTCCCCCCTCCCCTTTTTTGGGGTGTGTGTGTGTTGTTTTTCTGTTGGCTGTCCCTCTTTCTGTCTCAGGGAGGACAGGGTGGTTCCACCAGTCTATCTCTTTCTTAGACTCCCTGACACTTCTTAACGTTTCTACTTGCTCTTGTAGCTTTGCCACCAGGCTGAGCATATCATTCACTTGGTCACACCTCACACAGCTCTTCTTGCGACTGCCATCCCTTACCAGTGAAAGGCTCTGGCATTCTCTGCAGTCCGAGACCTTGACTGACGCATGTTTTTGTGGGAGCTCTGTCTGGGTTGCCACATCCATTCTGGTGAGTGCAGAGGACATGGCTTTAGACCAGGTGGATACCATAGCTAAGCTCCTTCTGAGAGGGTGATGACCACCAATTGAAGTCACCTCTTGAGCTGGTAGGGTGACTATGCCCTTCCTGCACATTCTTCTACCCAAACTGACACCTCACACCCTGTGTGCCCACTCTCCTCATTGCTGGCGCTCCCCAGGCTACTATTTACAGTCGTGGGGGTGGCTGTAGTTGCTCTGGCAGCACCCAGGCCTCCTCAGCATCTCCCTGAGAGCTCCTGACAGGTCACCCCGCTGCCCTGGCTCTTCCCTGCCTCGGGAAAGCCCTTGTGCACCCAGACCTGCCGCTCCGCTGCAGATGGGGCTGGCTCCGGAGCAGCTCCCCTTGGCGACTGACTGATGTTCAGTCAAGACCCCCACAGCCTTTTCTGCAGAGCTGCTCCCCACCCAGCTGGTGCCCAGCCTGAACATCAGACAGGTTCTTCTTTCCCAGCTGCTGGACTTTAATACTGACAACTCAGGAATTCTGCTGGCTAGTAAAATAAATAACCCCCACAAGATTTCTTCTATAACTGTCTTAAAAAGGAAGTAACTTTAATGCAAGTATTTTAATGAGTGCTATTAAATGTTATGAGACAGACATTCAAGCTTTTTGTATTTCTTAAGCTGTAGACTCCACACAGGAGTATCTGAATCTTGCAAGGTATCCTGTCGGTGGGCTAAATGAACTCAAAGGAAGGCAGCACACAGTGGAGGAATGTGCCATGTTTTTTTAATAGCTAATAAGATCATTGTATTAACTGAAGTTAAGGAACATATACAAGAAAGAGAACCAACTTCCATCTGTTTTCATTCTATAATTTATAACTGAAGGAAAGAGCATAGCATCATCAACCCCAAAACATTGATTTTTTTTTGTTTCCATCTAACTTAGGTATATGCCCCCTTGCCAAACTTGCTTTCTCAGCTCAATATGTTCTCAATGCTACCTTCCTGTATAAAAAATTAATCACCATCATCTGTTCTAGCCATTAATTCTCTTGAGTTTACTGTGTAAAAGTACAAAACATCTCTAAACTAGTATTCAGTGAGTAGATATATAGAAAATATATGACAAGGAAATCAGGTATTGTGCAAGAAGACTTATAAACAGATCCAAGCTCAGGTATGTATTCATGTGGAATAAATTTCTCATTAAACTATGGTTATCTAGAGGCATTTAAAGGGAGGTTACTGCTAGCAGTTATCAACCTGAAATAAAATACACCTGTACATGTATTCCGGGAATTAATACTTCAGAGCACTTTTCATATTTCCACTTAAAGGAGAATATGATTGATATTTTAAAAATGTGTAACTTCACCAAGGCAAGTTTTAAGAATTCCTTTTTCAACACTCTCCATTTGTCATGAATTAACAAGTTCATTTTAATTATGAGAAAGGTTTCAGGTATCTAAATTACAAAACGTAGATGCCAGTAATACCTGCCTTCTGAATGTGCAGGCCTCTCCAGCTGGAGACAGGAAACACTTATTTCCCATTCATACCTCAGATCATTCCATTCAAATCATTCCACTAGAGAACTGCTATCATCAGTTCTTCAAATTTTACTAAGTATTCCTGCAGAATGTTTGTCTGAATTAAAAAATTATTAATAGTATTTGGCTTATTTTCCTCTGGGATCTGCACACACACACACAAATGCACAACTCATTTTTGTATTTGCTCCACTGTCAGCTTACTTTTCCTGTAACCCACCCCAAATTGGCCTTTGTAATAAGAAAACTTACTGGTTCTCTCAAAGCAGAAGAGAAGACACAAAGGGCGAATACATGTATGAATGAGTATGTATATGTGAGGCAGGATCAAGGAAAAGCATCCTCTGTGCATGTTTGTGTGTCCATGTGGGCACGCGCATGTGTCCCAGTTTGTGGTGCCATGGCAATAGTATGGACCCATAGCTACCCTGGTGAACAGGGAAGGGGAACATCCTGGGGCCTCAAGCCCAATGGATTCAGCCTGTCCACTGACATATAGACTAGGCATATCAGGGTACAATTTCATGGCATATCCACAAAAGCATAAGGCCAGAAAAATGGAATTACTCAGGGCAGATTTTTACATATAACGGGAACAGAACTTCTGTAGGTGTGAAAGGAAGAAAACAGGATAAAACCTACTAAAAAGGAAAGGAAAAAAAAAAAGGGGTGGGGGGAAAAAACCCAAACCAGGAAACAGGGGTTCCACCCTGGAAAGAGGAGGAAGACTCCTTTTCTCACTAAAGGCCAGTCTTAAAGGCAGCTTTCTTCTGTGTTAGCTGTGAAGGATGCAGTATTCCTTTGTATGCTATAAGCTTTTTGGGCAAACTCTAGGGGGAACATGCTGTTCAGACTGAGATAGTCATACATATCTGTCATTTCACAGGTAGTACTCTGCAGTCACGCCTCTCCTTTTCTCCTCTTACACTGAGTGTTTTTAGCTGAGTAGGAAGAAAAGTGGCAGATTCTGCAGGGTTGGTGACGTCCTTTCCCATTTTTCCTGCTCTGGTGATTCACTAAAGGCAGTGGCTTTGTCTTATGAAATTTTACCTTGCTCAGGGGTGTAATTTCAGGGCACAGATGTGCTCTATTATCCCTTTATACACTTCCATTCCTAGCACAACAGATAAGATCTGAGGAAAGGGAATCCATTGCTTGGTGTCTCAAGGAATTAGAGCAATTGACATTGAAAACTGCCAGATATAATAACTATTCCTATTGTTGTACATTATTGTACCTATTATGTTAGATATTGCCTAGTCTTCATCTGGCCTCAAGATCTGTGCAGTACGAACATGATGTAAAGTCATCTTTCATTTTCTGTCTGTCTTAGTTCAGGCTGGATATTTTAGTCTGGCTAACAATTTTGGTCTGATTAATTTACTTGCAAGAAAGTTTCCCAGCCTGTCAGTCTGCAAAGCAGTACAACTACAGAGCAACTTCACCTTCATTGTTCAGAGGAACCCTTCACTCTTAGGATACGTAATTGTACTTCTTAAATATATACAGCACACCCAAGTCTGTTCCACTGCTAATTTTGTACTTGAATTTCAGGCCATTTTGCAAGCAAAGTCTAACATTAAAGGAAATTTGAATTAAAAAATAAATTTTACTTTGGGCAAGATAATACAGAAGAGGAAATGTGTGGAAAATCAAAGCATAGGCTACGCAAAACCTTCAAGAAATAATTTGAATGTGGTTAATCTTCATTTTGCTTTTATGGCATAGACAAATAGATTGGGTGATCTGAGATCTCTTCCAGCTTTATGTTCTGTGAGGCATTAAAAGTTTTGGAGTAAGGGTCCACAGAAAATACAAGTACCATTGGTTGGGCAGTAATGGGAACCTTGTGTATGGAAGATCAGCCTGTAGCTTCAAAGGTCTGTAGCACAATCTCTAGGCTTGTTCCTGCGACTTGCATGCTTTGTTACACCCAGCGTAGAGCAAAGCTGAAGCTTGACAAATGAGTATCCTTGGCTTTCCTTTGTGCCAAGGGTTTAATATTTTGCCACAGGCAGAATCCCTTAATGTCTTCCCTCAAAGACTTTCATATTGGTTTGGCAGATATTGGTGCATTTCAACAAATCATAACTTATCTTAATGACAACTTTCTGTAGATCATTTCAGGGTGGTTGGGATTAACTTCTTAAATTCTTTTGAGGATTCTTTTGAAGCACACAGAAAAGTGATTTTCCAGTGCCTCCCAGGCCTTACAGTACTCTTAGAGATTTACTTTCTCAAATTGGACCCAAAGCAACAATGATATTACAAAATAAATGTTCTTTCCATTTAAATATATTTGACATGGGTCTGGTCTCTTCTTTTAACAGTAATCCATTTGCTGTGACCCAGCAATCCAATCAAGTGTGAATCAGAGTCTCACAATTCCCTACAGTGGGAGCATTGGCCTTCGGGCCTAAACAGAGCTTCCTGCAATTGCCACCATAAAAATATGCTAATAAAAAATAAATGATGGGAGCTACACAGACAACTGGGTTCAATGTTATCAGCAAGTAGGTAGGATGGCTCAAACTCAGATCTTTGATAGGGTCATCGATGAAGAGAAATGAAAGAACCTTTTAGACTCTGTCACAAAACACATTCTTTTTATTTCAAAGGTGCTTTTTGCATATCAATTTTTTGAGTTGTTGACACTATCATTCTTTTCCCTGCTTTAAGCAAAAGTGTGAAAGTCTGGGAAGTAGTCATTATGATGTTAATTTGATTAATGGTTGTAATGTACATTAGGTTCTAACACATAGAAACTGGGAAAGTTCCGTACTCCAGAAAGTTACCTGAGAAACTTCAGAATTAAACTTATATACAGATACAGCAATAAATAAAAGAAAACCTGTATTTAAATACACCTGTACTCATGCACATAGAAGTGATACAGACTTTTCCTCATTGTGCATAGATGGCCTGGATGGATACACACATACATTTGACATTATTACATTTTTAAAAAAATAGTAAGGCTCCTTCATCTCATTTATGGACTGAGGACATAGATACTGAACTCAATTAATAAATTGTTGCCAAAAAAGAATAAAAAAAGATTACTTCTCTCAACTGTGTGATTGCTGTTAATGAAATGCATTTCTTTAAGCAGACCAGGCAGAGAAGTAACTCACTAAGAAGTATGCAAATCATAAGAAAATGTATCTTTTCCTTTTTACCTTCAATTTTTAATAAAATGAGATTCTTCAAGTGCTACCTGCTCCTGTGTTGAAGAACGTGAGGGCTACTGCATATTACTACCAGTTGCAAAAAGTCATATGACATCTACTCTCTGTTAATATTCACTGGATCACTTCTGCAAGCCATCTAATTTCTAAGCAGACACACAGTGTACTTTCAACGTTGTGACTATACACGGGCATTAGATAAAGTTTGAATTTCAGTCTGGATTCACAGCTTTTGAGTTCAAGATCAACATGGAGAGAGAGAGCAAGTCCCGAGTCACTTATTGAAGTGGGCTGAATTGCCTTCTAGAGGTGTCTGCCTCCATCTATAGATTGTAAAGGCAACCTACTGCTCCTATCATCCTAATTTAGGAGGGTCAGTCAAGTCAAACAGGATGAGCCCAGACCTCCACCTCCACCAGACCCTTTATTCTCTCTGTTCTTTCCCCATTCCCTTGTTCTTCACTTCTTTGCAAAACATGTGGTAGTTAACATAGAGCTACAAAGAGAAAAAGTGAAGTTGTCACACTCCTGTCCTTGTATTCATCTGTGCAGAAATGAAACACAGTGTAACCCTTACTCTTAAATACTTCATCCCTGGTACAGATTGTGAGTCTTTAAAAGTTGAACTTCACTTTGCTTGCAAAGGAAATCTCTCTTCCACAATTTAAAAGCAGTTCTGCGTATACAGTTCCCAGTGTTTGACAATGCTGTTATTGCCATTGCCAGTCTTCGTACCACTGAAGTATCTCTCCATACAATGCATATAAATGCAACTAATAGTGCATAACTGTAAATAATAAACAGTGATTTTTATTTATTATAGGTTTTATGAAACTGGATAGATTTACTTTTGGCAACTATTTTTTAAGGGGAGATACATTTTCAACTTATTCACATATTAACATATCAATATAATATTTAAAAAATATGTTCAAACGATCCATGCATAAACCTGATATAAACAGAACACTACTTGATGGATTCAGCTGACATCAGACTGGCAGGAAAGGATTCTTCTTACTACATTAAAATCTATCAAATGCGGAAAACACCAATTAGTGGTTAAAAACAGAAGTCTCTTGGCTCTGTAAGAAATCAGCTTTCAGATAGATAGCACACTTTACTCAGGACTGTATGTTTCACTTAAATTAAAGTGCTTGCATCTGTAAGCAACTAGGATGTGCATGACTATTTTAAGAATTACACTACAATGGCATTCCACGACTTGTGGTCCTGAGCCAAGCGAACACTTAAAATCAAATCCTATTATGAATGTATTATCTCCCTGTCAGGAAAAATCACTCATCTCAGAACCGGCTTACCACCTTCCTTGTGTGCTGTGCACCCCCTAACTGCTAAGGGACATTGCCATGTAAGAGCTTTACAAAATGCAGCATCATTTTTGCATAAATATTATGACCATATGATGAAGTACATGCTAAATGCAAGTGGCACAGAACTTTATCCTGCCTGAAAGGCAGACTGGTGGGGTGAAGAAACTGGCTCAGAAGACTGGTAACAGAGTATGGAGCTTTCTGTTCCTCGCCAAAGTCAAACTTATTAACTTGCAGCAATTCTGACACGAGAGAGAGAGAAAGGATCATCTATTACATTTATGGACAGAAGCAATGGTGGTGCAGGATATCACCATTTTCTTAATCTCCCCTTCAAACCTTTGATTTTCTCCTGGCACCGGGCACTGCAAGCAGAGAAGAGGTGAGGAAAGATGCCATTATTTCTGTAGTATGAGAGTTATATCTCATAAGGGTTGCATTGGCATGGAGAATTCAATCTTCTGTCTACCACATGGCGCAGAGACAGCCTGGTAAATCAGAACTATCTGTACTGATTTTACAAATAAACTAGACTCTAGTATGTTTCCTGAGTTTTGCCAAACTAATTAATATTGCTTAATGAATCTTGACATCAACTGTGTGAGTTAAATTAAAAAAAAAAAAATAAAAAGCTTTTTAAAAAGTAAGAAAAAAAAAAGACAGAGAAATTATTTCCTCTTATTTTGCTTCCTTATATACAGATGGATTTTCTTTGCGTTTGCAGGACGGGAGGAGGGTATCTGTGCTATTTACTTTTTTAATGTAATGTAATGTAATGTAATAAAACACACAAGTTCTGCAAAATAGGTTACAAAATAAGTTTATCATGACTGTAAAACTTAAATAAGATTTTCACACACCAGCACAATAAGCATGATTTATAAAATAGTAGCTCTACTGTTGAATGATTAATTCTTCAGATACTGTTTCCAGAGATGCAAATGTACTGAGATACAGTTACATTCTATAAAGCAACCCTTTCTACACGACATTGTGCAATTCTGTTTTCCCTTGTGCTATAAGCAAACACGCTTTCTCACTCTGTAAACAAAGAGCAGGAAAAATTTTTAACTTAATCAGAAAACAAGTTCAGAGCTGTTTTCTTATTTGCCAACATATAATCTGTAATAGAGAATTTGCTATTTAGTTAACAATTCTGCAGATGATTTGCCAGCCAGAATAGAAGCAGATCACCGCCTCGTAGTGCTATTGACTTTGCACTGGCAATAATTTTTGCCACTCAAAGAAGCAAATGTGAATAAACTCCTATGACTGAATGCATAGAAACAGTGCATCTGATGAATCAGATTTTGCATACGTAAGTTCCTGACCATAATGACCACTTTAAAGAAATGACTGAAGAAATGTTAATTACTGCATGCCTCAGTTATGACTCAATTAGAGCCCTCCTGCAATTTATGGAAAAGAACAGAAAATTTAGATAGCCAAATGTCATAAATTAACTCCTTAAAAGCTACAAGTAGGATAAACATTGTAAGATGAGCCTAGATGACTTATGTCCTAGTGTCAGTGAATCTTAGGGTGAAAATTTTTGTCTGAACTTTTACTGACTTAGAAGCTTAACTTCCATGAACTTCCAATGGGACGTGTGCAGCAACTGCATTTTTCTCAGCTGTTTCTTTCTGTATGACAATGAAATTTCCTGGATAATGCTGCTCTGTTTGTAAATTCCTATGTAGCTAAAAGCAAGCTGTGCAGCTCCATGGAGATGTGCCCCGCTCCCTAGGCATACACTAGAGAAATCCATTCACCCGAAGGGCACTTTGACAATGTCCCAGTAATATTGTGTTAATGATTGCCTTATACCAGGAAATGAGAAACTTGATTGTATGGCTATATAAGAATGAAGTCATGTGTATTCTTTGCAAACACAGATTTGTAATGAGAACAAAATCATTGAAAAACCCTAGAGATTTTAAATATATTCTCAAGATCATGCTCTACAATAAGGATCTTCCTCCCTGCTCAGTTTAAGGGGATGGATAATGAGCAGATTACCCTGGGTCACAATATGTTTTTGCAACATCACCTTTCCTCATGTCCACTTGTCTAAATTGAAACACTCTCTTCTTGTTTATCTGTCCCTCATTGCCTGTGATTTGATACCGTAATGTTGTATGATAAAAGATTAAGTAATCCCATTCTCTCAGGTATTTCTTATTAACATCCTTGATGCATATTTTCAGCTTTAATGTTTCAGCTTTAAGTTGCTTTTTCCTCTTACAGACACTGTGATGTCCAAACCTCATAACACTTTTGAATCACATACGTGTTTAGTAATTTAACTGACTATAATAGTTTAATTGCACCTAGCTCTAGAACTTAAACATGATAGAGAGAAATGACTGATGAGCATGACGGAGTGACATCCCTGCACCTCCAGTTAGCTTCAGTAAACTTTCAGGCTGCCCATCACAGTCTCCAGCATTATGCAGGTATGTTGATGTTGTTAGTTAGGCCTACACATGTTTCTGAGCTTGAGTGTGATTTAAAAATTGAATCTTAAACTTCTGTTGCCTGCAGTTTGACATCTAACAACTGGTAGACAGAAAGGAACAAGTTTTTACACTTCTCAGGAAAAACTCAAACCTGTGGGCTTCAATCACCATTTAAGCTGCTTCTTACTGGCTACATCTAACAGGCACCTGTTAGGTGTTACCTGACCGTGTCTTAGTCTGGAAACAGCAATGCTGGGTCAAGAGACTTCCAGGCAAGACATGTAGAAACAGACCTGAAGCAAGTCTGATAAATGAATGTTCTAAGAAGTGTGCACAGATATTTTAACTTTTTTTTTTTTTTTCTTTTTTTAATAAAGATCCACACATTTGATGTATTTAGGCACTTCAAAAGACAGAGGAGCATCTTCAAGGTACTAAATCTGGGGCTAAGTGAACAGATGGACTTCTATGTTTCCATGATCAGAACTGCAGTATCTAACATTTAAATGCCTTCCCATCTACTGGAATCCTCTGTCCCAGGGAAGCTTTCCACAGGACTTCTCAGAACAGGATGCCCAGGAGACAGCAACATGAGAAGTGCAGGTGTGATGCAGAATTGCTTGGCAAGTTGGGAAGTTTGTGTTTCTGCCCTGCAGAAATGTAGGCAGAATTGAACAAAGGTTCCTACAGATGGCTTCTCACGTTTGGGAAAACATACCTAATGTACTGCAAGATATTTGTACTGTTTGCAAAGCAAGTCCTTATATGGCTTAAAATGATGGTGTGGTCAGTGTTGTAGCACTGTTGAAAACCCCATTACTCATTCATCTTTGGGTATCTTTGGTACCTTTATGGAATTGAACTAAGTAATTTAAAAAAAAACCAAACCCAAAACATTTGTATGCCAAAATCCTGTTATCCTGATTGGGGGTGGTGGTGGTGGTGGGGGTGTGTTTGTGGCTGGTGGTGGGTTTGTTTGTTTGTTTGTTCGGTTGGTTGGTTGTTTTTTTGGGACATGCTACATTACTTCTGTGCTGTAACTGATTGTGATAGAAAGCTGAGAAATATAGAAAGATGAGAAGGACTGGGAAGGGAAGAACTAGGATATCACAGGGATGCTATGTCTAGACATATATGGTGACAGATCAAAATCATTAATGTGACGTGCAAAAACATACACTTAAGGACAAGACCCAGAAATCTCTGCCAAGACCTAGCACTTTACCAGCTGGAGGTGACTAAAGAGAAAAAAGATCTAGTAGATATACTGTTATCAAGAGACATTTGTGTAATGCTGTCATGTGTGCGTATGTGTGTTGAAGTATAGTCAATGGCTGGTTTAAATAAAAACGGTAGAACATGGTTTCTGCCATTGTCATAGATGATTTTGGCACAGCCATGTGTGTAGTTCTGGTGACCTATGTCAAAAAAGATGAATTCAGAGACAAAACTAGACCTGGGGTATTAGGGTGGTCAGTGAAATACAGAGCCTCCTACACATGAGGAGACAGTACCTTCTTGTTTGCTGCAGGGAAAAACTGAGAAATTTTTTCTCTGTTTTTCTCAGTTCTCTGAGCTAAGGGGGAACACGATGATGCTAGAAACATACAATAGGGTAAACTCTGGAAAAGGTAAATCATTATTTAAACAAAAGGATAATATCGGCAAAAGAGAAAGTGAATATAAACTGTCTATCAGCAAATCTAGTCTGAAAGTTATGTTTCTAGCCATCTGAAGAATCAAAATGAATAATCAAAAGAATGTGAAACAAACCGGAAGCCCAAACTTCGTACTTTAAAATATAGGCTAATTTGTTATGATAGTGGTTGGATCTGACATTAAAGTACTGGGTCCTGTAATCAATGCATCCAGTGTTTCTTAATGGGCACCCTAGGCACTTCTGTGAAACCATCTGACTATCAACCACAGCCAACAGCACACCTGAGTGATCTTGAGTTTCATCTGCCCTTGGATTAAACATTAACAGCAGCATCCTTCTGTAAGTTTATAATAGGGCAGATCCACTCAAAGAATGAAATAAGGTACCTCGTGTCCCTGCTGCAAGAGAATAGAAAACAAGCTTCATCCTTTCAGTTAAACATTTGAAAAAAACTGAGTAAATTTACTAGTGCTATAGCACCGCCTGTTAGTAAAATCATACATACCATTGCAACAAATATCTGAAAACATATACCAAATGGAAGTGCATTTATGTTCTAATTCATATGGTCAAACCAAACTCTTATTAAATATTCAGTGTTTTTTTTTTCCATAATATTGCTTGAAATTGGTTTAGAAATGTACACAATTTTGATACTGAAATAGCACCATTGTATAATTAGACACGGCTATGACATACTTTGTAGCTTATATGACTGCCCACCATAATTATAAAGTGATTTAACAATTAAGGATGAAATGTTAATGGTTACTTTAAGGGCCATATTTCACCATTTCTACATTGTTCACAGAAATTCTTATGAGAATTCAACTGTAAAATTATTGCATTCATACAAAAAGGAATCAACCATTTAAACAACTTCTCTTCCTGCGGGTGTTTTTTGTTTTTGTTTTCATATCCCTTTGACAGGAGATTTAAAGTACGTATATATGCATCATATGTATTGTATCTAAAGTAAACATATATATATATATATATGTATTACAGATTTATAGGCTATCAGATATAAAACATTTGTCTGGCAGTTCTAAGTGGCTGCTGCACTAGTTCCCAAGGTGTTTTTTTAAATCTATTTACATACAAATTTTTTTTTTTTTTTTGAAGAGTCATGAGAAAATGCACTGTACGGAAACAGGCATAAATAGCAGAACTATACACTAGAAACACCCACATTTTTTTTCTATTTCTAATTGCCTTGGTCATTTTCATAGACTTGATTAGTCATAGATACCCTTTTTTTGTTATTCCATCTGCTACCCATAGGTTAAAAATAAAGAATCTATATAAAGTCTGGAAAGATTGTAGGGTTTTTGCGGTTGGATAAATTAGTTCCTTATTTTTAAGTTTTCTGACTGGCTTCTGATTTTGCTTATCTATTTCTAATATTCTCTTCCATCTGTTTATTTATCAGCCCTGCTTCTTTTTCCAAAACTATGAAAAAGAAAATGATATTGTCTTATAAAAGGACACCGGCAGGTGACTGCCTGAGCTTTCCATAGCTAGATAAATTTGCTGCAACACTATTTATCATCCTTGTTTGCCAATGTTTTCCATTGCCATCATGCATGATATCACATTATAGTGCGTTGACATAAGAAACTCTAATGAGAATGAGCCATTGACAGACTTTAGGCACACACTTAAACACAGTCAATAAAATCACATCAGAAATAAGAAAAGAACCAGTATAAAAGAGCAAAAACTCTAAAATAGCAATGAACACTCTGTTGGGATTTCTGCAGTGCTCTGATGGCTGAGCAAACTCCCTCTCTGTATCTCAATCTGTGTCAACATGTGTCTGCAAACTGGCACATAAAACTTGTTTATCCCTGTCTGTACAGAAGAAGATATTCTGAAGTGGGTAAAAGAGTCTCTTTCCCCTTATATACCCTTATTTTTCTGGTATAGTTAATATTAGCTTCCTTCCTACTTTCTCTCTGAAGCTCAAATTAGGGAAAAACTTAAACAATCCTGAGAGAAGATGTTGAATGCCATCAAGGTAGCAATCCATCCGTAGCTAGAATTATGAAATCCTCATCTGCAATGTTGCTCATTGTCCCATGCTGAGGATGAATGCTCCAGGGTCATGTTGAAGGGCATTGCCTTTGGTTCACAGCTGTTTTAGTCATGATTATCACATTCAGCTGCAAGGACATCAGTTGAGTCAAAGGCAGCACTTGGGTAGATCTGCCTGTCTTTAGGAACTATTCTGCATATATCGCTGTGTGCCTTCTGAGAATCCACATATCCATCCCAGCAGAGGTCAGCTCATTCTCCTTTGAGTCTGCTGGAGTACAGTTAAAAGATGCATGTTCCCTAGGAACATGAGATTTATCAGAGGTGGAGCAGTTCCCCTCCTAATTACAAGTATATATATACATATGCATATGTATACACGCGTACAGAATAAATTTGGAATAAATAAATAAACATGCATAGATATACATATATCAGTACAACTTTAATATTCATTAGTACTTTCCTTTTCCCCTGTAAAACCACTTGTTTTGGCCTACTGGCTTCATTTTTACTCGCTAACAGAAAATAAAGAAGTTTGGGTTTCCAGTATTATTTTTTTGTGCAGTGGTTTCTATTCTGAGTAGAAAGACTAAGTAAGAGCTCTGCTAAGCACTTGACTACAGTGCAGGTGAAATAGTTGCTGATGTGCTTATTCTTTCTGCTGCCTGTTCGGTGTTGTTTACTTTTTCCTCATTCTGTGCCTTGAGTGATAAGTAACACTGAATGAAGCACCAGAGCCTCACTGCCCTGAGGGGAGAACAGGTAGTTGTCTGCTTCCACAAATTCTTCACTAAAGTGTATACATGAGCCTCCTTCTGAAATGCAGAGGCTGATTCACAATGGGATTCCACAAGACTTTTGCAACTCCCTGCTTAGTTCTATGGGTGATAACTGAAGGCTAATGCATTTATTAACCAGACATAAAAAATAATAATTTTTTTAAAAAAAAATTAATAAAGGCTCATCGTGATTTTTTTTTTTTTAGGGACAAAAATTATAAAGTCATGGACATAGAGGACAAAAAAACAATCCCTGGAACAGCAAGATGTTTGTTTTATTACTAGACCAAGATACTATGTACTAGATATTCAACAAAGAAAGAAGTTCAAGTCACAGCACAAAATATAGGATAAAAGGTGGAAATTTCCCACCAATGTTTTATTGGAAAGTAACTATGCCCACTTGCTAATTAATCAGTTTTGCTATATAGCTGTAACCCTGCCTACTTATTTTTAAAAAAACTATTTACCTCCACAGACTACTCATTTCCCTTTGAAAGGACATTAATGAGACTGCGTGAAATTAAAAACTAATAAAGTCTGGAGGTGTTCAAGGCCAGGCTGGACAGGGCCCTGGGCAACCTTGTGTAGATCTAGGCCTGGAGGTTGGTGTCCCTGCCTGTGGCAGGGGGGTTGGAGCTCTATGATCCTTGGGGTCCCTTCCAACCCAGACCTTTCTATGATTTCTATGATTCTATGAAAGTCTGCAGCCCACTTGGAAAATCCCTAGAGTCCCCAGGCAGTCTGTGTTCTCAGGTCTACAGCTCTCCTGGGGCAGCTGGGCTGGCCCCAAACACTAGCCAGGAGGACCTACCTAAGGGTCTATGCGGTCTAGAAATGTGACAAAGGTCTCTGAAGGAAATACAGAGACATTCAGTGTTTAGTATTGCTACACTGTTCAGGAAGGTGGAATCAAATACCAGGATTCTCATATTCTTCATGTTTGGTTCCCTATTTTACTGTTTTCCAAAAGTGCATTTGTTGTACTAAAATCGTATCTTGCAATCAAATCAACGTGCATTCTGTATATTAAAGGTTAGCACATAAAATGGTAAACATACGTTACACATGAGACGTCACTTGTAAATTCCTGAAGGTTCAAGTAAGTATCTAGCCCCCACAAATTAAATTGCAGTGGAATAAACCTGATGACAGCTATAGGCAAGAATATGGAGCTAGTAGATTTTTAAAGGAACTCTGAGACAATACATCTCTAATAAAAAAATTCCGTATGTACTTGAACCTTTTCACAATACAAGTAATAAACATTCATTTATTCAGATCCTTTTGTAGTAATCTAAATTTTGGGGAACATATCAGTAAGGAAGCAGCATAGTTCCTTGTGTATTTTGGAAATGCTTGGACCCTGAATGGTGTCTGAGGCAAAGCAAAGGAAAATGGAGTACTATAAACAGGCAGAGTCTCATATCAAGATACTACCAGTAAGATACTAAATATTAAGATAGTTTTCATATTATGATACTACCAGTCTTGTTCCTCCATCACACAGATGCAGAAAGTATGGGATGTCTAGATGCAACTCAGACAGATTGAGACATTTTGCAGGGCTTACCTCAGTGGAAAGGCTCCTATTCACACCAGTAAATTGAAAATCATTACAGTTGGGGGTGTTAATGAATTCCACAAAACAATCCAAAAGGCCAAGCTTTTGGGTTTAGAAAGATCAGCACTGGCCTAAATGCGACAAGGGGCACAAAGGGAATTTCAAAGCAAAGTAGAGACCTTCTCACTCGAGGTCTAATAATTACTGATCTCTGTATTATATAAACGAAATTACTTGACAGAGAAGAGTCTGAGCATTAAAAATTAATGCGGCGGTTAGGGTGTTTCAGCATCTGTTCATATCCAGACATGTTCCAAGTTATCTCCAGAAATGAAATAGAATAATTGGGTCAGATCCTAGCCACTCATTTGCCTAAACTAAAAGGGAGGAAAGGACTAACAGTCTTTATCATCATCCAGATCTGGATGCTCAGAAAAGCCGTTAGACTTTTTCCATCAATTTCCTCTTAATTTACTTAGCAGCTAAAGGTTTTTCTAGTGCAGAATATTATTATGTTTAACACCTGCTGCGTTATTGCACAATTTTCTTTATGCTGACATTAAAACAGGGAGAGGAGAGTGAGTGATTATTTTCTAAGATACAACCTACACTATTGAAGATTTACTTCTTGGCAATTAAAAAAAAAATGAACATATCTGCATGTTTGCCTTTTTCCATACTGAGGTGAAGAATACTCCACTCAGTGCCTTCCTATTTCTTATGCTTATTATCAACCTGCACAACCAGTGGAAGTTCTGCACTGCAAATTACTTTGATGCAACAAAAAAACAATTGCTGTTTTACAGCTGTAATGGCAAGACTTAAAATCTGTAGTTATGGATAACTACTTTAACTACCACACAGGCCTAAACTTGGCAGTGTTTTCTAAAAAGGTAATGAAGCCCCAGAGGTGGAATAATCTGCCTGGCCCCTTTTGAGTCAATCACAGACAGCTATGTGGTCCCCAGCCTGTGGGCAACTTGTGGACAGGTTGTCTGGCAGATGGCTTTGGGCTGTGAGCCAAAGCAGGTGTCGTGGTTTAACCCTGAATGGAGGTTAACCCGGATGGAGCTAGACAAAACTAGCTTCGTCCTGGTTGAAACCAGGACAGCAGGTGAACAGGGAGAAAACCACTCAACTTTCCAGATCTGCTGGGAGGGTGGTTTATATCGTCTCTTCCCAGGGTTCTGCTAGAATAGTGCTGCAAAACATTTCTATTTCACCCAATACAGGTACAGCTCACTTTTTCTTACAAGCTCTAAGTAGGCTACACAAGACCTCAACCTTCCTGTAAAATACATATTAGATATTAGTAAGTGTACCAGCTAGTAGCACATTTCTGGCAGGAGGTGCCAAGTGGATGCACAAAACAAGAAGATGCACAGTGTTAGACTGCCAATAAAGAGGAACATGGATTCTTGTTATTGTGGGCATATATTGGCGGCCAGTCACAAGTGGTGTTTCTCCAGGGCTCAGTATTGGAGTCAGTTCTGTTTAAACTGTTTATCAATGATGTGGACGAGGGGATTGAGTACACCCTCAGTAAATTTCCAGGTGACACCAAGCTTGGTGGGAGTGTCAATCTGCTTGAGGGTAGGGAGGCTTTACAGAGGGACCTGGACAGGCTGGATCGACGGGCTGAGGGCAATTGTATGAGGTTCAACAAGGCCAAGTGCGGGGTCCTGCACTTGGGTCACTACAACTCCAGGCAATGCTACAAGAATGAGGGTTACAAGAATGATCCGAGGGCTGGAGCACCTCTGCTATGAGGACAGGCTGAGAGAGTTGGGCTTGTTCAGCCTGGAGAAGAGAAGGCTGCAGGGAGACCTGATTGCGGCCTTCCAGTACTTAAAGGGGGCCTATAGGAAAGAGGGGGAGAATCTGTTCAGTAGGGACAGTGGTGATAGGACAAGGGGTAATGGTTTTAAGCTGAAACAGGGTAGGTTTAGATTAGATGTAAGGAAGAAATTCTTTACAATGAGGGTGGTGAAGCACTGGAACGGGTTGCCCAGAGAGGTGGTGGAGGCCCCATCCCTGGAAACATTCAAGACCAGGTTGGACGGGGCTCTGAGCAACCTGCTCTGGGTAATGGTGTCCCTGCTCACTGCAGGGGCGTTGGACTAGATGGGCTCTGGGGGTCCCTTCCAACCCAAA
>KL267219.1:9417-25005 GCA_000699545.1 Podiceps cristatus
CAACTCTTCTGGCCGTGCCCTCCCAGGTTGCTGCACCTGCACATCAGCAAACCCTGGGAAACTGCCAAACGCCCTCGATCGTTCAGCAGCACCAACCCCAGCAGCTGCTGGCACCATGTTTCACACACTCAATCCAAACCACAGGAGCTGCTGAAGGCAAAACCAGCTCCGTCCTGGCCGGAACCAGGACAGTCAGTTGTTTTCTTTTGTTAGCTTGGAATTTATAAAATAGCTTCTTGAAACAAAGATGAATTTTTTCAAACATCATTATTTCCAATGAATTTCATGTGTTCACTTTTTTAAGAAAATAAGTAATAGCTATTCTAGTAGCTTTGAAGGAAGGCATGTGTTCACACACAGCCGACCTGCTGGCTAAACCAGAGTAGTGAATTTGCTTTTCACGGTCATCAGCATAATGTTGCTTTCCTAGTCTATTTTTGGAAGGGGTGGTGTGCTCATCATTCACAGGGAAGGTAACAGATTTAGCAGTGCTTCTTTCCACCTCCTACACACCATCTATGCATCTTTGAGATCGGGTTTTTAAGTCTTGGTTCTCTCTGCAGCTTTTTCCCTGAGCTAGTTTTCAGATGTACGCTTTATAACGCGGCTGGTTGGGCTGCTGTAAATGCCTGCTGCTGTCCGAACTGAGAAACAGTTTGTTTCTGTCCAACCTGAGGAGTCTGGGAGAAGTAATGAAACCGGTTCAAAAAGCAAAGCTTAGGCCTTGCTGTGGAATCTATTTGGAGTGGTACAAACGCCTTGATGACAGTGGAGGGTAGTTGATTTGTTGATTCATCTTTTCCTGGCTTCTTTGTTCCTTACCTCAGTTTTATACCTCTAGACTTTGCAGTGCAGAGTAGGAAGGGAAGCAACTAAACAGAAGCCTCTGCTAGCCATCCTGAAGGAGAATCACACTTGGCAATTCATCTTGGTATGCAGGCTACAAGAAGAGAACGTGAAGAACTACCAGTCATACTTGAAATAAAATGGATGAGTGTAGCTGGTCAAGGTGTCATCTCCAAGTTAGTGTGTTCTACAGACTGTTAAGGACATTCGGTTACTTCAAGTTTTGTCTGTGCATCTTGGATTTAAAGTTGGCCTGAGAAAAAGGTAAGTTTTGACCAGGGCAGATGGAGCTAAATCCAGCCTGGCGATGTCCATTGACAAAATGCTGTTGAAGGCTGCTGACACACCTTCTTTCTGATGGTAAATCTTGTTAGCCTGGTAGTATATTCTTTGTGCTAATTATTACAAAGCCAAGTACCCAGCTGTGTTATTTCAGATGGATTGCAAGGTTAGTTGACAGGTAAAGTTTTCTCGAACTCTGTCACTGCTTCTCTCTGCACCGCTGAAATCTGTGCTACCTCTATATTAAACACCTTGATCAGTTCCATGATGCTCTCTATTCTTTACAGGGAGAAATTGGAAAGAAAATTACCCTTATGCCAGGTGTTTTGTGTAAAGTTTTCAGGCTGTAATGTTCATCCTATGTCAGGATCTGTTCCTGATTTAGGAATCATGCAAATTTAGCTGAGGACTGATCATAGCTGTGGATGCTCTGTCAAAGGCTCTCTTGATTTCAGAAGGAAGATGCGTGGAGGATTAGGACCTGGTCAGAGTTGTATGTGGAATGATAATATTTCAAGCCTTTAGGTTTTTAAACACTATTTTTTTTTTTAAACCGTTCTTTTATGTGTGTGTGAGAGTGCGAAAGCTTTTCCTTTGTTTTGAAAGTACCTGAATCATTTGGGTGAATGTGAGCAAGTCTGTTCAACAGTGTTTAGAGTAGCGGTCTAGGCAGGGCTTGGCATTCACGGTCATATGCTTCTGCGTACTTCTGCCACCCCTTGTCTGTTTTAGCCTGTCGTAAAGGAAGAGTTACTACCAAACTATCCTTTGGGAGAAGAAGAGGCAGAAGGCAAGTAACTTTAAGTCTAGAAGCAGGGCACCTGAGTGATTGTTTTTTGGGGACATAGGTTCAACCAAGGTTTCAGTTTATCAGAAAGTATCCATCATGGCACGTCTTTTACTGTTTTCCTGTCCCACCCTTCAATGCCTGAAGCTATTTTTAGCTGTGTGCAAACCATCGCATCAGCCCAAGTGTTGTTAGATTCTGTGTTGCTCACAGGTCACTAGCTCACCTTAGTATCCCTTGCCCCAGGGAGAAAGTTGAACCTAAGACAACACTTTCTGAGTCAGATTCTGAGGATCTGGTATTTGAGTGGGTTTATGCATGATGGAAGGAGAAAAGCAATTTTCAAAGATTAATAAGCTTAAGAAAAAATCTACAGCTAGGTGCTTTGTAAGTGTTTATTAATTATCTGAGTTTTAAAAAAATCTGAATACTTTCTAAAATTTCCAGTGAGATAAAATCTGTCCCTACTGAGCCTTAGGGGTCAGTCTGTCTTGCAAAAACTTTTGTGTCCTGTGGAGGAGAACTATCCTTTTAGTCTCCATAAAGTGTGTAGTGTTTGACCAGCTGTTGACCATCAGTCTAGTGCAACATCACATTGTGCCATTATCTTCCCTACTCTGTTGTCTTCATCTCTGTAGCCATCGTAAGGAAATAAAGATGACCACCTTGTATTGGCAGACACTAATCTGCCCTTCACCAGGACGGCAAGGGGAGTGACTGTCCATCATCGGGCACAATGCTGACACTCAGAGGAAATGCCAACAATTTGAACAAAGTGTAAAGAATTTCCTTCTAAATGCTGTCTCTCCTCTTACCCATTTTTACCGCTTCAGGAGCGTTTGTTGTGTGTATACTGCAGTTGTAACCACCTCCTGGTAGCCTGGTAGGAGATCAGAACTGAATTGATGCTTTCCCGCTTTTCTCACAAATCGTCAATGTACAAGTCAAACTAGGCCTTTTATTACCCTCATGCTCAGTTTCAGTTATTTGAATCTATAGAAGGCTACCTTGCTTGCCCAGGTATTAACAGGTACATGACTTTTATTCAGAGTGGCTATGCAGGAGAAACTGAAGATATAGTTTGGCTAGAAACATTTTTATTAAAATATAGTGATGGTCCGAGAGAAAGAAGATTTCAGGTTGACTTTTGGACTTTCCTTCACATTTAGCTGAGCATATCTGGCATTCAGGGAGAAAACTACACCTGTCATAGCATTTACTAAAGATTCTAAAGAAGGAAGAAAACTTGAAATAATCTGTAATTTTTGTTTTGACATGAACTGTCCACTGCTTGCAAAAATCACTTAAATGTAGCTGTTAAAATCATAACTGTGTTTCAAGCTACTGTATGTAGTGTATTAATGAAGAGCTTCTGTGTTACATTATCTCATCTGTTATGTCCCTTATTGTAAGACTGTCATCTAATTTGCTTGTGATATCTGAGATGCGTTGGATTCTTTTGAGTTTTTCTAAAATCTTTTCTGGAGAGGAGGAAGGAATTTGTCTGGCTTATCCCCAGACATTGAGGCCTGTCTTTCAAAACACCCTGTTGATCTTGCAAAACATCTGTTGATCGCTGGCTCTCTTTGTTAGAAGAACACACTGGACTTTGACAAAATGTCATTCTGCATGTACCAATGTTTGGGGCTGATTTGAGAGGTGGGGACAAAGAAGTGCAGAAATCCCATTTATCTTTGCATCAGAGGAGCTATCTTACAATGAGGCATTGCGTGTAGTTTTCTCACTTGTTTTGGAATGAGTAAGTAACAGAAGTTCAGAAGGTCTGCTAGTAGGATCTGCCTTGGGAAGACTTGGGACACACGTTTGCCAAGGGGTGTGTGTGAGAAAGAATGGTTCACTGAAAAAATATGCTCCTGCTCGAGTGCATGCTTCTTATAATGATCTTTGTCCAGGAGTGCTAGGCAGACTTAATTGCTTTAATATGTTAATGCTATGAGTAAAAGTTCCATCGAGGGTAAGACTCTTGTATTCTTCAGCCACACAGTAGTGCTTTGGTGAGCACGTAAACTGAACTATGGTCACTGGGGCTGCTCAAGTATTAAGGAAGAGATTCCGCATTCAATAGGTGACTGCAGGAAAAGCCAGCAGAAGTGAATGATAATATCGATAATATGAATGATTATATTGATAGTATAAGCTAAACTGCATACACAGGTATGTATGTAACTGGTGAAGTGGAACTAGAGTGTTTAGCCATGTTAGTACATTGTTTTGTAGCTGTTCTGATTAATAGTATGTTTTCTCAGTCATGTCGCTAAGTAGACTGGCTACAAGGAGTACATAGTTTTGTTAAGCAAAGTCAGTCCTTGGGAGACTTCCATACAGAGTTTGTACTGGTTTTTTTGGACTCTGTTCAGAACAGTTGTGACTTGTTTCTGCTTTGCTTCTACTGTTGGAGCGATACAGTTTTCAAATTTTTGTTAATCTCAACCATCATCTGGTAGAGTTGTACATGAGAAAGAAGTTACAGTAATTGTCCTTGATAAACAAAAAGCCCAAGAGTTTTGCCACCAGTCATTATTGAATAATGATTAGAAAGAAGTCTCTAGAGGGTGGAAATAAATGGGAGGCATAATTTTTCTGGCGTTAAAATGTGACATGAAAATATTTCATTGTTCTTTATATTGTCCTTGCATAGCATCTTGAGTGTTGTCGTCTTTACTGTGAGAGTAAGCATTAGTCATCTGGGCAGATGCTCCATTCCAGAAATATCAAGCAATAGGTAGATAATATCCAAATAGTACAGAGCAGCAAATAACATCATATTCTTTCCATGCAAGAACGGTGTTGGGGGCTTGTTAAATTCATCCCTTGATCCCATTTGATATGTGTCTGTGGCTGCACAGAGGTGGGCTGTTTTGAGCCTGTCAGCTGTCAATTCTGTCTTGTACCATTGTTTCTTTGATCAACCTGGTATGTCTTGAAGATTGGTGAGACTTTGAAGAAACTGGAATTTATTAGGGACAAGAGAGTGAGACTGGTATGGTGGCAGCTGAGCAAAGGTGGCAATTGAACAGTGGGGGAGTCACCATCCCTGGAGGTGTTTATAAAACATACAGACATGGCACTTTGGGACATGGTCTAGTAGGCGTGGTGGTGGTGTTGGATTGACGGTTGGACTTAATGATCTTAAAGGTCCCTTCCAACCTTAATGATGCTGTGATTCTAATTGAGTTTTCTTACCTCCTTTGACAGTAAGTTTTTTATCTCACTGTTTTCTTAGCCACCTCAGCATGGACTAAGATTCTTGGAGGACGAGTACAGCAGGGAAGGATGGGGCAAGACGGGAAGGGATGATGATGTCAGTCAAACCTACTCAACAGAACAACTTGTGTTCCATTTACTTTGTGTTTACTTTTTATTCTGCTTTCTATTCAAGATTGTTCTGGTCTTTGAGTACTTAATTATGACACATAAACAGTTTTGGTTTTTGGGACTGTGGAGACTGAACGTCTGAGAATCTGAGCTAGTTTGGTGCATGGCCAGATTTTGTACTGAATACTCTCTTCCACTTCTTGGTCATCAGTACTAATAAAAATGTGATATTAGTAAAAAGAGTAAGTACAAAAGCCAGGGAGCAGGATGACCTTGTCAGAGGGAAACTTTTTAGCTGTGAATATGCAAAACTATATTCTGTCAAGCATTGCACAGAAGTGCTTCATAATAAAAGCACAGATGTGAGTTGTGCTATTGGAGACATCATCCAGACTGTTACGTGTTTGCTTTCCTGCAGTACTGTTGTATCAGTATGCATTTGGTCTGTTCTATCTGCCATGGTCAGTGATGGCATATACTGCCTTTTAACTTATTTTCCCTTACAAAAGACCAGCCTATTTCCTACTCTGTATGCAGACTTTCTAACTCTGTAGTAAGTAGTAATAACTTAGAACTACCCCGTCTTCCTACCTCACCTCTCTCCCCTGCTTTCCCCTCCTCCTTCCCCAACCCAAGCAGTTTGGGAATACAATAAGCTATTTGAGTCTTCAGATTGCCAGAGAAGCAGACAACTATTGCAAGGTGATGGGAGTTTTTGATCTGATACTGGATAGAGTGATCACAAGGCTGGTGACCTTTGGGTTCTCGAGCAGTTGCTTTATGAGGGCAGAATGGTAGAACGCCCTGTTTTCTAGTCTTTGTTCTTCATGTCGATTACTGCATGTCCATCACTGGAAGGAAAGAGGCTTAGGCGAAAATGGAACAGAGGGAAGTTTTTGGCTCCTGTGGAGCTTGGATTCTTAGAAAATTCGGCAGTCTTGTTACTGGTAGTGATCAAAGATGGAGACACATCTACAAGAGGGAGACATTTCAGAAGACCAGACCTGCAGCTATTTAAAATATCAGTGAGATGTGTGTGAAATTTTGCACCAAAGTAATTATACTTCAGAGGAAGAATTTTGCCTTGCTTCTTTTTGCCGCACCTTCTAGTCCATGCTAATTGTTTCATCCCTGTGATGTGTTATCTTAGTACTTGGGCTGTATCTGAAGTGTTTCCTACCAGAACACATATGCAGTAGGACGAGATATGATAGCAGTACCATTCTGTGCATGTTTTCTTGACAATGTCTGTCTTTTGTGTCACATTATTTAGACAGGATTGGCTCAAGTGCCACATTTAAATGTCTATTTATGTTGGAGAAAAGAGATGGGAAACCAAATTAATTGCTCAGTGCCAGTTACTATTCAAAGATACAGTTAAAAAGTACATATTCAGACAGCCTGAACTGGCAACACTGAACTCGTAAGTGACTGGTTTTGTTCAGTCCAGCCGTGATAGATACAGATGCTGCAGAAACAACTGGATTTGCATAGTCCTACTCCATTTTAGAAGATACTGAGCACCATGAGTCTTAGACAATCTCTCAGCATTGACTGCGTTAGCTTCGAGACCAATCCCGTGGAGAGTGAATCGCTACCTCTCGCACAGCTAGGAGGAGGATGCCTTGAGGGGGATGCACACAGGCTAGTATTGGCCTGAAGCTGGTATGTTGATGCTTCTTTTTCTGTGCCTCTAATCCTGGACCAGACCCACAAAAAACACATTCTCTGATCACAAGGAACTAAGCACCCCCAGGGCTTCCCTCAAACACAATATGAAGCAAAGTAAAAGTTTCTAAGTACCACACGGCATGGTTTTAATCTTTGGGGGAAGAGGCCTGTGCTGTTGTCTGAAGTCGCAGTGTATCCTGGAGAGTGTAGTTTGGATGGATGCATGGAGGAACACAGTTCTCCAGGCTTTGCGGGTGTACTGCTTTTTTGCTTTGGGAGTTTTTGTATCTTATCCAAGAGAAAAACGCAACAGAAATATAGCTTACTAGAATAGCATCCTCAAACATTTAAACTGACAAAAATCGTTAGTCCTTATACTCTGAAAAGCACGTGGATTATTTCAAAGAACTTAAAAGCCAAATGTCACTTTGCATCTTCAGAACAGATGCTTCTACTCTGTTGGAAACACTAGGCAGGAAACTCGGATTTCTCTTGTTTGGAAGGGAGAAGAATATAAGCTATGTTAATTAGTCCGATTTGTAATGTTGATGTCAGGTGGGAACCTGAACTGGCCAATTGTCTGCCAAAGGTAGACATGTGTGTAAGTGTAGATTCGCTGCCTCGGTATTGATTTAGGCACCTACAGGTCGTGTTTGCGTGGCTTATTGGAACATTCCCTGGGGCTTTACTAGCAGCTGTTTACACTGGTTGAAATTCACCAGCACTCCTAAAGCATTTTAGAAACTGTGCTGTCAACAGTTTCTAAACACTGAAAGAAATCTTGACGCCATCTGTCTAGTCAGGCACAGCCCAACCCTGATGAATTGCTGGTCCGCTTAAATTTAAACTAATTAAAATTTTATTTGGGTGATGACCATTTGTCTTCAGCTTTTTAAAGATTAAATTTCTTACAGTAACAGGAAAACAAAGCTTGGTAGCAATCTCTTTGAACAACGTTTCTGTTTAAAAGCTTCTAATACAAAAGCAAGGGGGAGTCTCGCAGACCAGCGTGAAATTCAAATGTGGCGTTGAGTTGCTCAGGCTCAGAGCTGTATCTTTTGGTATTGCTGCTTCAGAGTGTTCGGCATTGGGCCAGATTTGCAATGTAGATATAAATTGTTCATCGTGCTTCTTGAAATTATAATAATCACTGAAACGTTTGAAGTTTCTTATGCTGTTAGTATTTTTGTGGATTTTAGAAGGAAAAAAGGGGGTTTTGGCCTCTATGCTGTCTGCTGAATTGAAAGGAAATGTTTAAGTTCTGTTGGAGTAGAACCAGACTCAAATGGCTGTAACTTTAGGTAACGTGTTATCCTAGCCTTATTTGTTTCCTGGGTCCAAAATCTCTAAAAACGAATGTATAAGAATATTAACTATAGTTTGTCTGTCTGGAAACTATTCTGTGTAGCTGCTGGTGGTAATTTTTTTTTTTTTTCCTTGGATGGACCAGGTCAGAGTGAAGGTATATTCAATTTGGGATGTGATAGCAGGCTGAGAAATCCCTCTGTCTACAATGATGTTCGAAAACATGAGGCATGTTTCATGCTCAGCAGGCAACATTGTCCTGTTGGTATAGAAGAGCAAATGATTTAACTCCTGATAATAAACACCCAAGTAATTCCTGGGAATGAGAGCAGTGAGCATTCAGTATTAAAGGACAGAAATAATTTTCCTTATCAAAGGAGAAAGGGGAGAATTTTGAACCAAAGGCAACAAAAAAAGAGGGATGGGCGTCCTGTAACTTCTCTGCCCCCAACCATGGTATTTTTCTTACTTGATGTGGTGGTGCTATTTGTGATTTCAGTTGCCATTATCTTGAGTATACATTGATCTTACAGTAAAGAAATCAGAAAAGCGCTTAAGGACATTTATCTACAGGATTATTCACTCTCAAGTGAATGAATAGTGTGAATATCCCTGTAAATATTCCTCAGTATCAGGGAAAATATCAGCTGAAGCAGTCTCTGTCGTCTTGAGAACCTCTCTCCAACATACTGGAATCGATTGGAGATAATTGTAGAAGCCATAAGGCTGTTAATCATCATCTCTCTCTTCATATCCACAGAGGGCAGAAATGGCCTTTGCCACATTCTGAGTTCTTGTACTTTCCCTTTCACACGTGTGAGCTGTTTTGAACACGTTGCTTTGTATGCGGGAGCCATCCCTGGCCACTTTCTTTTTTTCCCTTCTTGGTGCCCAGTGACTGAGAAAAAACTTTCCATCTTTAAGGAGTCACATTGATTTCCTTGGGGCGTGAGTAGTTGCTACAACAACTATCCATCCTCCCGCACCTTGGAAATTAGCATTAGGTGGTTTAGTCCCTTTGCTTATAAATGCATCAGATAAAAGAACCTAAGAGGAGCTATAAATGTTGGTGTGACATGTGAATCTGATCTCGAAGATGAGGACACGCGTGGCATGGTCTCACTCCACAATATTCTCCCTTTGCCAGCAGGGATTTACAACTGAGAAACTTCCTAAGTCAGAGGTGCCAGTAGGCCGTGTGAAGGGTGCTCTGTTTCTTTGGGATAGCCCTCAACTTGTCCAGTGGTTATTTGAATGTGCGTAGCCCTCTGCAGCCACAATGTTCTATGGTAAGGTGATGATCGTGGCAGTGGTGATTTTATTTGATGTCCTTTAGTTTTCATCTGTGAAGACAGCTGACCTATCATTCCTTATCATCTCTGTGCTGTTTAGCAGGTAAAGGTCAAGTTGATGATCAAAAAAATATCAATTCTGAGTTCTTTCAGTTGCTTTCCATCCTGGTATTGTTAAATGTTAACTGGGTTTCTGTTTTCATTTGCACTTCCTGAAAAATAATGACATTGTAATAAAATGGGAAAGAAGGGGAAATCCTACATTTTTTTAATGTAACTTGTTCAGTAGAGTTGTGGTTTTGTTGTCATAGATTGAATGATTCTAAGAAACTGGAGAGGGGGAAATAATCCATCCATCTTGGTCCTAGTAGCCATCTCTTTCCTATAGTACACTTTCTCATGCTTATTCCAAAACTTTGTTATGCAGAAAAGAAACTTCAGCTGTTGTGTCCATAAATGATGTGTGAACAGATTTCAATTTCCATGAATCTGCCCATTATTCAAAATTATTTAGCTGTTCCAGCCCATTGATACTCTGTGTGTTATTTGCGATTTGTTATTTGTACTCTGCATTTGGTCGCTGATTGTGCGCAGTGTTCCTGCTCTTGGATAGAAAGTCTTCCAAGCTCACAAAGCCTTTTTGAAGGGACTGTGCAAATACTCTGGCAAATACATTACTCCATGCATATTTGCAGCGGCTTTTCATATATATGATAATAGAATGTAAATAAAAGGAATGGTGAATGCAATTGAAATGGTTATAAGAATTGTTTGTACGAGTGTTCTGGAATATTTTGTGATGGATTAGTGTTATTGCAGCTTCTCCTGGATAGTTTTTAAAATACGCATTGTAAAGACGCTGTCTTCAAATTTCTTTCCTGTGCACCATAGAGACAGAAATTCATATTGGCTGTTTCTACATGATAAACCTGAAGTTATTTTATACTTTGCTTATGGATTTTTTTTTTAAATAAAAGTACCAACCTAGTTCAAGACAAATTGCATGCAACTGCTACTGCCTCAGGAGTGCTCTGGTGCTATAATTTAGACATCTGCTAATTTAAAAAAAAAAAAAAAAGTAAGACTATGCAGTGTCCCTCTATGGAGAGGATCATCACAGCTGATGTCGGAAATTTTGGTGGGAAAGGGAATGTGCCATTGTGAGTATGTGTGGGCATTAGCTGGATGCTGCTTTTGTAGTGAGACTTACCGAGGCAGTTGGTAGTCGTACTGACCTTCAGGGGGTGGTTCGGTTCCAGACTTAACAGGCAGAAGTGAAGGGGAGAGGCGGCATCGTTGAGCTGTCGTTTGGGTCTTTCTGCAGTTTCGAGCAGACGTGTATGGAACGGTTGTGCTTGGCTCGTGTTTTCAAGATTTTTCTGCTGGAAATACTATTTTTGAAGTGAAACTTCAGGCTTGTGAACAAATAGAGATAAGCTTCTGGGATAAATTCTGCGGGTTTTGTGCTTGAGATTCAGTTTCTAGATTTTTGTGTTCCTGTTCTGCTGCCAGTATTCAGAATTCTTTCCACTTCATTACCACTTCTAAATCTGTGAATAGTACACTGTCTTTTCTGTCACAGATCTTTTAAGGAAGATGTTTTTGAAACAAATCCCTTTAGTAACCAATGAGGCACCTTCCTTCAAATGGAAACACTGTCATTTATCAGTGTTCTTTCTTTTCAGCCTTTCAGTTTTAATTCATGAGGTTTTGTTATTATTCAAATCAATTTGAATGAATTTTTAATTAAGATTTTGAGGTACAATACCAGCTGCTTCATTAAAATCTAACTATATTAATTCTACCGTGCCTCCTTAATCCACTAATTTTGCAATTCTGTGGAAAAAAAAAAAAAAAAAAAAAAAAAGGCAATCTTGTCAGACAAGACTTGCTCTTGTGTTTTATTGCTCATGATTCTGTTTTACTCCAGGCCTGGGATTTTCAGCTGTGCATTGTGTTGGCCTATATCTCTTACCAGTGCAGTCACTGGGAGACTTACAGATCGCTTCTGTGAGAGCAGCTTTAGGGCCTGTGTGGCGTGGTTCTCAAATCCCTACCCTAGTTGTCTAATTTTTTGTTCATGAAGCGCCAGAGTACTGTGCGACTGTCTGTGGTTCTCAATTGACTTTCATTGATGCTTATTTTAGACCACCTGAAGATCTGGTCAAGTATTCAATAGAAAATTTGGTAGGAGGGTAACTAGGCTTTCAAAAAAAACATGGTATTTCACGTCTAGGTATTGGTTTTTTAATGTTTTGGGTTTGGATTTTTTTAGTTTGTTTAGGCAGGCTTGTCCTGGTTATGTTACTCCCTCCTCTGAAGCAACTGGTGAGAAGGTTGTCTTCAAATGTGGTGTTCTTACTCTGTCTCTAAAGCTATGAAAGAGGAGAAGCACTTGTTTGCTTGAGAAGGTGGAATAACGTACCCCTTTTAGCTTTTTAATGATGCAATTCTCTCCCGTCAGCCTCTTATCTCTGTGCAATGGGAGCCTATCCTTGGCAGTGGAGAAGGCAATTCAGTGAAGCTTTATTTGCAAATAACTCTGCAATTTTAATTATTTCCAGGTAAAGGAAACTTAAATTCCTAGTTCCTGTTGTGTTTTAAAGAGCACCAGCTGCTTACTTTGTTTCCTTCTCAGCAGCAATAAGTGATGTAATTTTAGCATTAAAAATTAGGACACTGTCCAAGGCAATTGTTGAGTGACCCGTAATTAGGATTATAACCTCAGAGTGTCTAATTTGAGATTAATTAGTGCCTTAAAATAGGTATATCCAAAGTGCCTCCAACTGGGTTCCTCAGTGTTACTAATTCTGAACCACTCTTAAATGAACACAGACTTGGCCAAAAAGCCCAACAACAAAAATTCCTCAAGCCAGTGATTAAAACCCCCACTCCACCCAAATGCGTGCCATAAATAAGTGACATACTCCTACCATGACAAAATTAATTGAGGAGAAAAAAGGCTTATGGTAAAACTCATAAATGTCATCTTTGTTAGCATGGCATGTGTAGGAGCCTTTTCTGAAAAGAAGGATTCAGTATGATGTGAATAGAGGAGTACAGTATGTTAAGACTTGTGCATAACATAGTAAATCTCAGTTTTGCATTATGCAGTATGTTGTTGGGAATGCTGTTTCTCACTGTTTAATTTGTAAGATGTAATGTTCCACCAACTACAGTGCAGCACTGAAATTATTGTTCCTTTGGGGGGAAATGAAATAAGGTCATTGGTTTGAGTCTCTGAGAAACATATTCTGTTGTGTTCAAAACAAATGCGGTACAGCGTTGCCAGAGAGTCTGGGGACTCCCAAGTGCATAACCATGGCAGTATAACTTAGTACAGATGAGAGAGAAACTTTATTCACTACGGTCACAGTGAGAGAATATCGGGATGGCGTCTCCCCTTCTGCATCCCTGTGCTCTGCCAAGAGATTGCAGAGACCCAACCTATAGACTGTTCCAGAAAAAAAGAGATGAGGAAAAATCTGGCTTAACAAAGCCAAATACCTGTCCTTGGGAGAGATGGCCTCCTCAGGCGGCTTGCTAACCACTATGGTTCTCAAAAGGCTTCAAAGAGTAAATAACGTGACAATATGGGGAGATGGCTCTTGCTGGAGCCCATAGGAGGGGCACAGCTGGTATTACGCTAGCTCAGAAGCGGGGGGTCGGAAACCATCCCAGTTTGCTGGTTTTCAGTCAAAGGAATGTTCCTTTGGGTAGGTAGGGTAAACTTCTTAGACCCCTCAAATCGTAAATACTAATAATTTTACCACCACAAAGTGACCGAGACAAAGCAGGGAGAATTTAAGAGATTTTTCTAAAGGCTGTAGCTATAGTCATTAAAGCAAAAGCAATGACCTCTATTTGGGAAGTGCAGGAGGTGTGTTGTTCACTATGTTGGCTTAATCATTTCTCTGTACCTTTGTTGAGAGTTCAGCACCTTTTTATGCTTCAGTTAACTTGTCTCCCTTTAAAATACATTCTGCAAGGAAGTGGCTTTATTGCGGTTCTCGGTGATTTCCTTGAATAACATGAGAAATGCTAAGGATTCTGACTAAAAAGGAATCAAAAGACAAAATGAGGGTTAGAATGGGGATAGCAGGGAAATGAAAACTGGCTACAGCGCATGTCAGACGGATGTTCAGAGAAAGGTTTAGTGAGTTATGACTCGTGCTGAAGCTGTTGGAGAAATCAGTGCACCACTAGAATCTGGGATTGCATGTTCTGCCAGCATAACTCTGCTGTGAGCAACCTGAACTTGGCGTTAGCTACCCGGGGAAGCCTTGGGCTAGAGCGTTGCTGTGGTGCCGTGCCTACCAGTTCTCCTGAGGACCACCTCACAAGTGGCAGGTGATGTGCTTACCTACACTTTTGAGGACTCAGCTTCAGGTTTTCCTGCAGGAAAAGAAAATAAACCCACTTAATCATTTGAGCAGAAGAGAAATGCACGCTCTCCCCATTATTTTATTTTTAAGGGCAATGAACAGAGGGTGCCAGGGATTACAGAAAGAATGATAAATAGTGCACTTGCTGCAGTGAGAGCCTGGAGATAAGTAATTGGTGGGCTATGTGTCTGTGTTTGGGAGATCAGCATGGGGGCTGAATGAATACCAGTTGGCAACCTACGCTAAATAATGAGGGGATGCAGCCAAAACAGCTGTACACAACCTGTGGCTAAGTAAACAACCGGAGCAGCATACACTGGGGAAGCAGTCTCTGCTATTCCAAATGACAGCATGTGAAAATAAAGAAGTTTTTAAAAATCAGTGCAACAGGCAAAAAGATAAAAGCAGTGATGGGATATAAAGTGATCGGCAAAGACCTAGCAAGGTATCCAACGTGGAGAAGGTGGCTGAAAACCAGTTTGAGAATCCCCTTTTCCCAGCAGCAATTGATGTTTTCGCAATTGTTTGGGTGATACACAAACTTTGTAGCTTCCACCGAAACCTTGTTTAACTGAGGAGATCCTTTTTCTGCGTGTAAGATTCATGTCCCTTTTCCCACCTGAGGACTGGGATGGTGCTGTGTGTGTGAAGCACACGCAGGCAGGTTTTTTCCACAGAAGACGAGGAGTTCAAAGGACTGTTATTCATGGGATGAAACTGGGGAAGACTGAACTTGTGAAGGCTTTGTCAAGGCACCTTGAATTGAATTGAGGGATAGTTATGAAGCTGGTAAACTTGGGGAATGTAATCATTAACAACAAGATGTTTTGCCCTTGGAAGAAAGCAGCCAGAGAACCCGACAATGATATGTGATTATCTGCCTGATAGCAGACAAGCAAGTAAAGGGAGGCTCCACAAAATTTTGGGAAGTGACACTTCCCCGCAGTGAAGTTTATGCATCCTACCAGGATGTCAAGAGAGAATCAGAAATGGATGTATTGTACTGTAAAAAAAAAAAAAAAAAAGTAATTTCTGTGAATTTCCACCAGTGTTCTGGTGGAAACTGACTGACACTGACATTCAGTTAAGGATAAGTGTATAAAGCAGGGAAGAAAATTCAAGGTTAGATGTATCAAGTGAAGCCTCTTCCAGTACCAGTTGTAAATAAAATGGCTGATACTGATCACTAGCTGTTTCTATAACAAAAAGGACCACTGAAACAACAACTTCCATGAAAATAAGATACTGTAAGGGCATGTTGCTAGGCAAAATTAATTTTTAACTCTTAAAATGCCTGGCAAGCATTTTGGGCTGCTTTGAAATTGGATCAATGGACAGAGGGCACTGCAGAAGTAGGAGAAATAGTTCTGCTCCATCATAAGTTTCCTGTGGCTTTGCGTTTTATCACTGAAAATCTTGTAAGCCCTGATTCCCTGCCTTGTCTATGTAAAAGGTAGGAACTTGGCATCCTGTTGTAAGCACAGTGTGCGAAGCATTTGGAATATGAAAATTCACGGGTACGGTTGACAGTGGTGTATAGGCTATGTTGGATCTCACTTTAACTGTGTGGCAGACCTTAAGCACCACTCTTAACCTGTCTTTCACAGGAATCATTCTTAACATGGGATGTTTTGCACTGTGAGATCTATAAGGCTCTACAGAGGGATCTGGCCAGGCTGGGTCG